>OX104121.1:17610189-17666366 GCA_944474755.1 Limnoperna fortunei | reverse complement strand
GAAACAAAAAAAAAGTAAATGTAATAAAAATACGACTGCAGGAATAATGGAAACAATTTTGTTCTCTGTGTCAACTCAAACATCTTATCATACTGAGTGACTGTATAGTGCTGATATAGTAACAGTTACCGACGATTGACTCTAGATCTATCATGGCTTCCCCCCATCACTGTACTGACAGTAGCAGCAGATCCAGCATTGTATAAATACTTACACATTCAAACATCTTCCTGACTTTCTTTGTCACCTTTAAACCTCCATCACACTATAGGGTATTGATTTTTTATAACAATTATTGCATTTTGATAAAAAGCATAAATCCACAAAAAAACTAACTAATTCTAGAATTCACATTATCCAAATAAAGTTCTGGTTGATGATTGTGGGAATTAGAGTGTAGAAACAAACATGACAGCAGTATCAGACATCAGATATTGATTATTGGGTTTTCTATTTCTATTGGTCTTATAATATTTAGATCAGCCAGATGTCTAACAGAATGTGTATTGGATATATTTATTGAAAAAATCATAAAATGCCATTATTGATTCCTCATATCCCATTAACATATTGCACATAAATAAACATTTTGTTATATTTGAAGTGATCTTATAAATAATAATAATTTAGTATTTTGTAAATGTTGGTATTTTACCACAAAATTACTCTGTTATTTACTGAATAATTTAATAAGTTTGTGTATGAACCAGTGATTGATGTCAAGAAGTATACAAGGTTTATCTCCCTTTGTGACCATAAATGTTCTGATGTAATAATATATTTACTGATTTAGAAAAAGGAACAAAATATATTTTCATTAAGTTTCATTAAGATAAAATTATATATTTTTATTTTATTCAGTTGATACTTGATGGAATTTAAAAAAAAATAAAATTTCACTATTATCCTGAAACTATTGTTTTCTGAAAACAATACTCATAAAAGATTTACTTGCTACAGTAGATCATCAGTAATGTTGATAAAATTATGTTTATATAATGCTACAATAAACTTTTGATTAATAATAAAATCTACTCGGATAATTCAGTTAATATTTTATTTACAAGGGACATAACTCCATACAGTCAGTGGTATTGTTAAGGTTACAAAAGCATTATTTGACATAAAGGTTCTGTACTAATTTCCCATATGATATTTCCCTTGCAATTAAGATCACATAAGTTGAAATGTAAACCTTCATTATTAACAAATAAATACGTATATTGAATGGTGTTTAAGGCGACTTTCAACAATTTTTCAGCTATATCTTAGCTAGTGATGTAATTTTCTGTTACCTTTGACAGAAAGGTTCTGTACTAATATAAAGCATGTTGACCTTCACTTGACAACTATGAAATAGATATTTAAAAAAAATAAATGTTACATTGCACTGGAAAAAAATTTCAGTTCAAGGATGGGTGTGATATGGATTGCTTGAAGTGTAATATGACACATCTCTAGAAATCATTATCACACCCTTTGTGATAGAGTTGACTGACATTATTATACACCATGCAAAAAACAAAAAATATCGTCTTTTTATTGACCATGTGTTAATTTCTCTACTGTTTCTGATTTTAGCCCCGCCAATGATGTTAATTCCTCCCAATGGGGGATATTATACAATTAATGACTTTGATATAGGGACCATATAACAGTGTCATTAATTGTTTTATTACATGAATAAAACCACCATCTCCCTTGATCAGAAAAACTTAGGATGTATTTTCTACTGGAGCACTGGCTTACATTTTGTAATTGTTGTAATGCTAGTTACCCTTAATATGTTTTATTTAATATAATTATTTGATAATTTTGCTGTATTTAAATTTGTCTAAAGTGTACCAAGTGATATTTTATATTTTGGCGGATTGACTGATTTATTGCAGATTCACTTTTGCGGATTGCACGGTTACTAAAAATAGAACAAAAAATTCCAAAAATTGTGTGACCTTTAGAAATCAGCCAATCATATTTTACATCCGGCTATCAATCAAAAAACAATAGACAGTGTTGAGTACAAAAGGTTTGTATCCTTAAATAAGGTTGAGATATACCGGTACTTTTTATTTTTATTTATTAATATTTTTATGTAACAAATTAAAATACAGCAAAATTATCAATTAATAATATAAAAAATACAGCCTTTCTCTTAGTCAATACAAGTTATATATATCGACCTCAAGTTATATATCCACCGAGGACAACAGCTAGCAGACAAACAAGCATTTTCCATTGAACATGTATTCAGAGAGGGCACTATTTTCTTCCATACAAACTGTTAGCAGATTTAATACACATTTTGAGATTAACCTATAATTCAGTTTTATCTAAGTTCTAATCTTACCTGGTTACGTTTCTTATTATCCATGTATGTAAAATGTTTAATCCTATTCTCCCTTGTTTAAGTCACTGTACACTGACTGTCATTGTTATACTAATGGACTTTTTTGTGCATTGGTACATTATACACAAATAATAGCCAAAACATAATTAGTTCCTTCTTCCTTGTAAGTAGTCAATTAGTTCATTTTCTCACCTTTATTTAATTACATGTAACTAATGAACACTAAGGATAATGCACATAGGATAATGTTCATTAAAAAATAATTTTCTATTTTCATATTACCATGTATATATCTATTACCATGTATTCTGAAATTCTAACAACATGTAACTTCCTCAAATGCCCAGAAACACTTTGTAACAGACTAACACTACCTGTCTACCATATAATCATATGTATTAATAATTATATTGTAAATAAACATAACAAAATTAACACCAAGTCCTCATTCTAAACAGTTTTTACATATAAAACATCTTTAAAATAAACTCACTTTAAATTTACAATTTGTAAAAATTTAAAGTAAAAACTTTCAATATATGAACAGCTTTATTTACTTGTCATTATTTTCCAGGTGTAAGTTTTATACATAGTAGTGATATTATATTGAGTATGGCTCAAGTTGTGAAATTTCATATGTCTACATATGAAACACATCCAAATAAAGAAAACAAAATAAATGGTCATTAAATCTATGAACACATATTCACAGTAGAGACAAGTCAGCTGACCATTCAGATGTATACTGGTGAAGAGAGGATGATATATGACTCCTAGACACGTCAGATGACCATTCAGATGTGAACCAGTTAACAGAGGTGATATATGACACCTAGACAAGTCACATGACCATTCAGATATGTTATGGTAAACATAGGGTGATATATGTTTGTTTGTTAGATGGTGTTTAACGCCACTTTCAGCAATTTTTTAGCTATATCATGGCGTCCAGTTTTTATTGGGGGAGGAAGCCGGAGTACCCGGAGAAAACCCCCGACCTGCAGTAGGAAAACTGGCAATCCTTGTCAATTAAGATTGGAGTCGAGTACACCCTGCCTGCAGTGAGAATCAAACCCACAATCTCAGTGTTGACAGACCACGTGATCAATAGTAGACGAACTACCTTAACCACTAGACAAGTCACATGACCATTAAGATATGTTATGGTAAACAGAGAGTGATGTATGACCCCTAGACAAGTCAGCTGAACATTCACTATGTACTGTAAACAGAGGGTGATATATGACCACTAGACAAGTCACATGACCATTAAGATATGTTATGGTAAACAGAGAGTGATGTATGACAAGTCAGCTGAACATTCACTATGTACTGTTAAACAGAGGGTGATGTATGACCACTAGACAAGTCAGCTGAACATTCACTATGTACTGGTAAACAGAGGGTGATGTTTGACCACTAGACAAATCAGCTGAACATTCACTATGTACTGGTAAACAGAGGGTGATGTATGACCCCTAGACAAGTCAGCTGAACATTCACTATGTACTGTAAACAGAGGGTGATATATGACCCCTAGACAAGTCACATGACCATTAAGATATGTTATGGTAAACAGAGGGTGATGTATGACCACTAGACAAGTCAGCTGAACATTCACTATGTACTGGTAAACAGAGGGTGATATATGACCCCTTGACTCATCACCTGAAAATTCAGGTAACTTATGGTAAAAGAGGGTGACATACGGCTGTGTCATTCATTATTTTCCTTTATTTTCTTTACCATCAAACTAAGCAGAGGCGGATCCAGGAATTTGTGTTAGGGGAGGCGTAAAAGTTCTGCAACAGGTTTGGGGACCGCTCAAGGCCCCCAGTAGGTACAGGGCAGTGCCCTGGTATGGGGTCCAGGGGGGCGAAGCATTTGGTAGCCATCCAGACAAAGTTTTCTAGATTCGTTTTTTTCTTTTGCCCCTTCTTTTAGCTTGCTTTATTTTTCAACTATGACCATAAATAATGAATTCCAGTTGAAAACTGAAAAAGGAATAAAGGATTGAAGGTGTCCCCAGGAAGGAACTCTGGTTTATTTGTTTTCTCATTCCTCCTTTTCTTTTTCTCTCGTTTTACCCCATCGTTCTCTGGCCTCGCAGTTTATTAGGTGTAACAGACCCAAACCATATTATATCTTATAATCTGTTCAGAAATTTGAAGTATTCCTTAAATATTTATAGAATTGCATGAAAGTTTAAGAACATTAAAAATGTTGAGAACATTTTTTTCACGTGAACTTCATTTGAAATTCACGTTAAATTGCTCATTTAACGTGAAATTCACGTTAAATTTTTCACGTGAATTTCACATTAATTTCATGTGAAATCCATGTGAACAAAATTTCCCTGTGTATTTAGAATAAGATTAACATTAAATATCTCACCCCTTCTTCATTGGTCACTGTTTCTTCTTTTATTTTTTCTATTCTGTCTGAAAATAAAACAACCATGATTTTGATCAAGCCATGAATCACATATACAGGAAGACTGCAGACAAAACATACATATAAGTACCATGTCCCAGACAGACAACAGTGATGTGTATTACCTCTGTAATTTCATGTCACATACAGACAAGTGATGTGTATTACCTCTATGATGTCATGTCCCTGACATACAACAGTGATGTGTATTATGTCTGTAATGTCATGTCCAAGACAGACAACCGTGATGTGTATTATGTCTGTAATGTCATGTCCCAGTCAGATAGCAGTGATGTGTATTACCTATGTAATGTCAGTTCCCAGACAGACAACAGTGCTGTGTATTACCTATGTAATGTCAGTTCCCAGACAGACAACAGTAATGTGTATTACCATTGTAATGTTATGTCCCAGACAGGCAACAGTGATGTGTATTACCTCTGTAATGTCATGTCCCAGACAGACAACAGTGAGGTGTATTACTCTGTAATGTCATGTACCAGACAGACAACAGTGATGTGTATTAGGTCTGTGATGTCATCCCCCAATACAGACAACAGTGATGTGTATTACAACATTCCAGTACAAGTCAGACCTTTTGTTCTGACCAATCGAAATTTGGCTTCACCAAACTTCAGTGTCACCTTTGATTTGTTACCTTTGTAATACTTTTTCACTGGATAATATTTTTATCTTTATTCAGTAACTGGCTAACTGTAGTACTTCATGACAAAAAACAAACAATTAAACACAAATTGCAATATTAAACCAAGGGACATCTCATTAAAGCTGTTCCAAAGTTAGACAGGTCCCAGGACATGATGGTTTTATGATATGTCCTAGTCTTAGGACAGTCTTGATGTCCGGTATTATTTCTAATGACTGTTTCATAAAAGAGATCACTGCTTTATTATCTTCAGGAATTAAGGGACTTGGTATAATAGCAAGTTGTTCTGTTTTGCTTTTATCTTTCAATTCAGAGAAATGCACTTAATTTCTGTCTTTGCGTCTTACTTAATTTTACATATTTGATCATATTTGGGATATAGTCCCTGACTCCAGGGTAGATTTTCTGTTACTATTAATAAATTAAGCTCACTGTAAATAATTATTTAGATTCTTTGTTAAAGTGGGTTAAGTAAAACTTTTCATCATGAATATTAATAAATTTATAATTATATTTGTTTTCCTCGTATTACAAGTTCAATCTGACATGACCTGTATTGGGGTGTATTAGATCTTACACAGGATAATAACAAGAAAGGGGGAATTAGATTGATGTATTATTACATTATTACCTCTGTGGTAAAAATCTTTCCTCACGGACGGTGAAAGTGATGTTGGTTTCAGCCCATGATACATCTTATCTTCTCATGTACTGTAGCGATCAGTATTGTTTCCTCTGTGGCTGGAAATAATGCACAACAAGATAATGAATGTGGGATAAGTTTAAAACACATTTTTGTATTTGAGTTATCTTCCCTTACATGTTACTGCAGTCACAACAATACACATGTACTAGAAAAAATTGATCTATCACTGATACCCCTGCTTAAATTTTTAAAAACTTTTTATGTAAAAATTTATACTGCTTTTTGTTGACTGGTGACCTCGAACTTTGATGGAATTCCTCCAGCATCAATAGGCTTATATGTAATAATATCATAAAGTTTCATTGAAATAAAATGCAAACTTTTTGAGTTTATTTGTCTGGAAACACCTTTTTTTTTGGTGAAAATTTTAAAACATTTTTGGCAACTGTGTTAATTCATAGTGTGGGAAACCAAAAATAACAGAAATAAAGAAACCAAACCCTACCAAAGTTATTACCAATTTCCCATTGGTAATAACTTTGGCAGGGTTTGGTCACATTAGGAGATTAATGTTAAAGTTTGGGTTTGCAGACAGTGCAGAATATGTTTTCAGGATTAATTTGACTGATGTTTTTATGTTATTGTGTGAAATCTACCAATTCTGCCATTTTCTTAAACAAGTGTCCATATCTCAATAACAAAAGAGTGAAATCGATACAATACAAACTCAATCTGTTTCAGTCCTCCTCAAAAACATTTCCCAAATTGTAATGGTCACAGCTTTCTTATGTTTTCATGCCGAAAACAAAATGTAAATTGTCTGTAGATACATCTGGACTTCATCAGTTAACAATTTACAATCATTCTCTATCTATTATTCTTTTATTTGTTTACATAATATTTGCAGAATTAATTGACTCTAAACAACACAAAACATGGCTATTACCTGTTCTCTTCCCAGATCTTGGAAACTCTTTGACATTAATCTCCTAAATACAAAAGAAACCATGAACAAATTAAAATTGGGTCAATAGTGGGTACATGTGTACAATTTTTTGTCTGTAAGCTCCTGCACGAATTCAGTTTTAAAACATGGTAACATTTTTCTCAGACTTTGCAAGATGAAATTTGTGTAATTGTTTTTACAATTTAGTATTTTTACATTCATTGCATTAGAAATTACAAGTCATGTAAAAGTGGGATCGTCTCAAAGTGTTGGAACTCATAAAAAGGAATTGGTCTCTGTATATGGCATATATTTTATTTAATGTTAATTGAAATTTAATAAATTTCTTAGCCCTGGTAAATGCTGATCAATGTAAGAAAAGCTGTGCAAAACATTTACTGCTGTTCTTAATTTAACATTATTCCCTGAAAAGGTTTTTCTGCTTCCTCCCACTATTAACTGGACATTATGATATAGATGAGCTGAAAAATTGCTGAAAATAGAGTAAAACTACTATTCAAACAAAAACAGTTCTATATTTGTTATAACTGTATAACAACAGGTCTATCGTCATGACAACAAGTGTATAATATAAGGTAAACATCACAAATAAACCAGAAACAACATCTAGCAATTTTTTGAAACAGGCAGGAAGTTTGTAAAGTTCCCACGGTAAATGGTTCTGGTATTTTGTCTTTTTTAATGGTATATATTAGTTTCCTGTTAAGGATATTATTAGTTATATAGGATCATATCCGTAGATATGCAGATTTTAACACCTGAAGTGCCCCAAGTACGCCCTGAGGCAAAGCGGAAGAGTGTACAGGGCTGGTGAAGGTATTGAAATCTCCAAATCTACGGATATGAATGTGTATAATAAATTTATCCCGAGTTTTAGTTTGAAATAACAGATTTTAGGTACATTGTCAGCGCAATGGCAGATGTTAACGTAATGTTTACTTCATTATCAAAGAAAGTTTAATAGAAATTTGGTAAAAAAAAACATTACATACAAGGTCTAGGGTATTTTGGTAGAACCCTACAGTTCTAGAAAAAAAACATTACATACAAGGTCTAGGGTATTACCTTTGGTAAAACCCTACAGTTCTAGAAAAAAAAAGTTTTTCTGTTGGATTCAAACAGATGTTGAAAAATAAAATTTTTGGTGCTGAATGTCTTGCAGAGACATCATAATAGTGTTACGTCATTGTTTTTCAAATCTTTTGTTTCTTTTTCTGCTGAAAATGAATCACATTTGGACATTTTGTCAAAAATTTTATCATTCTGTATATGATGCAAACCAATTATCATTTCTAATATAACAGCATCTTACATAATTACCTTTGTGCAACTAACGATTAGCAACACCCGGGTATATGACTTAGCAACACCTGGGTTTATTGGTTTTGTAAAGACATGTAACAGACCAATCAAATTCCAGGAATGATATTGATACAGGGCACATTGGTTTCTATACCTCTCTGGATTGTTGTATTTTTCTCAATAGTAATGCAATAATTTGTTTTGATTATTCACATTAAATATTCAATAATAGTGTAATGTTTAAAGTCACAGTGTCAATAATATCATTGAGTTGTTGATGAACAATTCTCAACTGTTAGACAGACAATTTAAAATCAGAATCATTCCCAAGACTTGTTATACAATGACTGTACATCATGGTTTTAGTGGTACTGGTACATTACTGGTCAAATGTTGAAATATTATTGAAATGGAAAGACAAATAAATATATATAATAATTAGTAAGACATCCTGGAAGTATAGATTTAATGGATAGAAAAAAATCTTTATATATATATGATTTAAAAGAGGATAAATTTGGAAATGCAACTTTTTATTTCTGTGGCCTAAAGAATTAAAATAATTGAAGATTCTGGTGTAACAATTTAGTTAACTAACCATAACTGTAGGAAGTCATGTTACATTAACAGAGGTTCTGTATGAGGGTACTCTGGATAATTTTTATGTTATGAAGTCAATAATGTGATGTATATATGAATAATGAAACATTTCATAAATTTTTATACAGTGGACTCAACTTAATTGCATACCTGTTAATTGCATATTTCTTTTTATTGCATAAGACTTTAAAACACCAAACCATTTCATATACTCTCCATGTTAAAAATGTCTGTTAATTGAATGAAAAATATTATGAGTTGTTTTATGAATAAACAGAGCTTTTAATTAAACAATTGAAGTGAAAAGCATATTTTCAGTTAAAAAGTTGCCTTTCTGTTAATTTCATACTGTCTCCTGTTAATTGCATATTTTTTTCTAACAATTTGGTTAAGCAATTAAAGAGGAATCCACTGTACTAGTACACTGTATTTACAAACACAATACTCTGTCAAAAATGTATTTTGTAGGAGACAGGTACAGCTAATTATTTCTAGCCATTGAGTACAAATACACTTGATATTTCTGACAATGTAAGAATACTGTGTTTATATTTTAATGAAGTATTATCTTAAGAATATGAATGTAAGCCAAGTACAATTTTGAATCAAGTTTTATCATAATACCCTCAAGAATTTTATACATTTCTACAATTTAATTAATTTGCTAAAATATTGGAATGATTCTGTGAAAATAATTTAAATTGAGGACAATAATTTTAACTTTCAATTTAAGCTCGCGATCTGTAATAAAATTTCCCGAAAATGTATCCCACCAAAGTAGAGTTATTATATACCAAAGTAGAGTTATTATATACCAAAGTAGAGTTATTATATACCAAAGTAGAGTTATTATATACCAAAGTAGAGTTATTATATACCATATTTCAGCAAACATAAAATTTTCTATGAAAATAATTGTATAACTCTGGTATGGCAAAATGGGAAATCAACAAAATCTAAGAATTAGGTTTGTTTTCTAAGGTTGCATAATGAGAACAGGTTAAAGCATATACATGATATGATGTAGTAACAGACAGATGTATGGCACACAGCAGTCACATTTAAAAAAAAATGTTGATAAGTAGTTTGTAATTTTACCACCTACCTATGGTATTCCATGAGACAGGCATATAAACACTGGTTAGGCACTCAAACTTTGATGGAAAAAATTTTTTCTTAACATAATGTACAAACATTTCATGAAAAAAAATTCAAAACAAAACTAGTAATACAAAGACTTATGTTTTACACTTACCAGTTTTTTTTCACTAAATTTATTTTCCACAGAAATAAAACAAATCCTCAAGTTACTAAATGTTAATTAATTGCAAACTTGTTCTAAGTTTAAACATGCAGACCACTACCCCAGGGTGCCTCAGTTGCATGTGCATCAACAATTAACTGTTCATTATAAATCAATAGTTATACCTGGGTCATGTGCTTCAATCTGATAACCAGAAATGCATGTTGAGAAACAAGAATATGTTATAACTATTGAGAGATACAATTTATTTTTAATTTTCAATACATTGATTTTTAACATTTAATTGGGTTTCAAAATACTAAAATTAGCAACTTCATTAAATAACTGGTAAATCTTTAAAATAACACATGTATGTAATCTGTCCATTAGTTTGAAAGAAAGAAATATATATATTTGCTTAATCAATTTTTGATACACATAAATTCTGAAGTATCTGATTTGATAGGTTTATAGTAGGTAGTTATCTCTCTCCATATAAAACAAATGAAAATTCTAATTAATTGTTTATTTATGCAAGGATGACTAACTTATGCATGTACATGTATGGGATATTTGAACGGTTACTATTAGGTTGAATTATTTTGTATAAATTTTCAACATGAATTACTTTGTAGTATTATCAGATAATTTTGCATTTGTGTTGGTGTAGGTGGTAGTTCTATATCGGTCAACAGTTGGTTTTTGACAGAGTAATCAAATGTATCATCTAATACCAAGTTCAATTAAAATTGTTCTAGAATTTTTATTGATTTTGTTATATAAACAAAAATAAATTTACTTTATATAATTATTATATTTTTTTTACATTTTTATATCTTTATTTAAAAACTACATTTTTTTGTTAAAACCACTCAATGCTGGTACATATATTATTCATTTTTCAGAAAATCTCATAAATGTTAACAAATATTATTGATGAATTAATGAAGTTCCAATTTGAGATGGCTTTGTTTATAAATCAATGATTTTAAATTTGAATTCTTAGAGGGCCTGAACTAAAATTCCAATTTGCCCAGCTGCTATAGCTTCCAAGTTTTTAAGCCTACATTTTCAGGAAATCTTTAATATGTGTGAAACAACCATTGATGAGTTTGATCACCTGGGCATCTTGGTTGGTGGACCAGGCTATCAGCTGGGTTTCTACCTGTAGTAATGTGGACATCTTGGTTGGTGGACCAGGCTATCAGCTGGGTTTTCTACCAGTAGTAATGTGGACATCTTGGTTGGTGGACCAGGCTATCAGCTGGGTTTCTACCAGTAGTAATGTGGACATCTTGGTTGATGGACCAGGCTATCAGCTGGGTTTCTACCTGTAGTAATGTGGACATCTTGGTTGGTGGACCAGGCTATCAGCTGGGTTTCTACCTGTAGTAATGTGGACATCTTGGTTGGTGGACCAGGCTATCAGCTGGGTTTTCTACCAGTAGTAATGTGGACATCTTGGTTGGTGGACCAGGCTATCAGCTGGGTTTCTACCAGTAGTAATGTGGACATCTTGGTTGATGGACCAGGCTATCAGCTGGGTTTCTACCTGTAGTAATGTGGACATCTTGGTTGGTGGACCAGGCTATCAGCTGGGTTTTCTACCAGTAGTAATGTGGACATCTTGGTTGGTGGACCAGGCTATTAGCTGGGTTTCTACCAGTAGTAATGTGGACATCTTGGTTGGTGGACCAGGCTATCAGCTGGGTTTTCTACCAGTAGTAATGTGGACATCTTGGTTGGTGGACCAGGCTATCAGCTGGGTTTCTACCAGTAATAATGTGGACATCTTGGTTGATGGACCAGGCTATCAGCTGGGTTTCTACCTGTAGTAATGTGGACATCTTGGTTGGTGGACCAGGCTATCAGCTGGGTTTTCTACCAGTAGTAATGTGGACATCTTGGTTGGTGGACCAGGCTATTAGCTGGGTTTCTACCAGTAGTAATGTGGACATCTTGGTTGGTGGACCAGACTATCAGCTGGGTTTTCTACCTGTAGTAATGTGGACATCTTGGTTGGTGGACCAGGCTATCAGCTGGGTTTCTACCAGTAGTAATGTGGACATCTTGGTTGGTGGACCAGGCTATCAACTGGGTTTTCTACCTGTAGTAATGTGGACATCTTGGTTGGTGGACCAGGCTATCAGCTGGGTTTCTACCTGTAGTAATGTGGACATCTTGGTTGGTGGACCAGGCTATCAGCTGGGTTTCTACCAGTAGTAATGTGGACATCTTGGTTGGTGGACCAGGCTATCAGCTGGGTTTTCTACCTGTAGTAATGTGGACATCTTGGTTGGTGGACCAGGCTATCAGCTGGGTTTTCTACCTGTAGTAATGTGGACATCTTGGTTGGTGGACCAGGCTATCAGATGTAAAAGACCTCCTCGATCCCTTATAATGAAAATTGTTTCTCAGAGGTTTTTGGGCTGATTTAAACTTTAATTTTGACATTTGTTTGAATAGTGTTTTATGCCACATTCAGCAATTTTTCAGCTACACTGTGGTGTCCAATTTTTAAAGGGGAGGAAACTGAAGTATTCGGGGAAAACCCCAACCTTCAATAGAAAAACTGGCACTCTTTGTCAATTAAGATTCGAGTCAAGTATACCCCACACTTTTTGTGTTGACAGACCACATGATCAATAGTAGATTACTAACTTAACCACTAGGTCAGCAAAAACCCACTTATTTAATTTGACATAATTTGCACTATCAGTAAAAACTTGGAACAATATCCATTTACAAAACAACTGGTATAAATGTTAAATTTACCACTTGAAATTTTTTTAGTTTTGAGCCAGTTTTCAAACAAATGCAGCAGGTAGAATATTTAAAGGATTGGGTTTTTTTTACAATACGTAGGCACAACATTTGTAAGCTAGCAGGGCTATCAAATACAATGAGGTGTTTCAAATTTCAAACAAGTTTCAGTACAGATAAGAACAAAAGTAATCCAAGTCAGAAAAGAATATATTGATGTCAAACCCCTCATCCACCTCACTTTAACATGTCAAACCTCTCACCCACCTCACTTTAACATGTCAAACCTCTCACCCACCTCACTTTAACATGTCAAACCTCTCACCCACCTCACTTTAACATGTCAAACCTCTCACCCACCTCACTTTAACATGTCAAACCTCTCACCCACCTCACTTTAACATGTCAAACCTCTCACCCACCTCACTTTAACATGTCAAACCTCTCACCCACCTCACTTCAACATGTCAAACCTCTCATGCACCCACCTTACTTTTAACATGTCAAACCTCTCACCGACCTCACTTTAACATGTCAAACCTCTCACCCACCTCACTTTAACATGTCAAACCTCTCACCCACCTCACTTTAACATGTCAAACCTCTCACCCACCTCACTTTAACATGTCAAACCTCTCACCCACCTCACTTTAACATGTCAAACCTCTCACCCACCTCACTTTAACATGTCAAACCTCTCACCCACCTCACTTTAACATGTCAAACCTCTCACCCACCTCACTTTAACATGTCAAACCTCTCACCCACCTCACTTCAACATGTCAAACCTCTCACCCACCTCACTTTAACATGTCAAACCTCTCATGCACCCACCTTACTTTTAACATGTCAAACCTCTCACCCACCTCACTTTAACATGTCAAACCTCTCACTGACCTCACTTTAACATGTCAAACATCTCACCCACCTCACTTTAACATGTCAAACCTCTCACCCACCTCACTTTAACATGTCAAACCTCTCACCCACCTCACTTTAACATGTCAAACCTCTCACCCACCTCACTTTAACATGTCAAACCTCTCACCCACCTCACTTTAACATGTCAAACCTCTCACCCACCTCACTTTAACACGTCAAACCTCTCACTGACCTCACTTTAACATGTCAAACCTCTCACCCACCTCACTTTAACTAGCTACATGAAACACTGGTTAGCATTGTTTAAATATATAAATATCTCATATACAAATACCAAGAGAAACAATGCAGTATTTAACTTTTTTAAATATTAAAGTCAAATTTTTAATTATTTGAGATGCAATTTAATTACAAAAGATAACAAGGAAAATAAGAAAGATAAATAATTACCAGTTCTCCTGTAATTCACAAACCAGATCTAAGGCCAACTATATATTATTCTATTAAGGCCAAGATAATACTGTCATATCTTTACAGCAATACAGGCCACATCAATTTATCATTCTAATTAATCTACCTCAGCTCATAGGAAATATTTATTTACTGTATAATAGACCTACAATACCTTGATGCAGAAAAAGTTAATGTTTTAAATTTTTATCTCTTGAAAAACTTTTAAAACTTGACCTGGCAAGTGTCTCTGCATGATAAAAGTTCTGATTACTTCTATCTGAATTGATAGGAAGCTTAAAGGAAGTTACAGATGGTGATCAGGTCTCCTGCTGTTAAATACTTTTATTTAAAGAACTTTTTAGGAAGCTGATTGTACAACAGATATTAAATAATGAATCATATTACTGTAAATAGTAAAAAGCGAATAAACCCTGAGGCCTCATATCCCCACCCACACGCAGGCAAAAATAGGTCTCATAAAGTTAACATATTCCCCCCCCCACACACACACATACATACACACCCCTAAGTACAACATAATTGAACTGTTATTTATCCAATCTAAACTCTTTTGAATCATTAGTAGCCATGTTGGTTCTGTGTTGTGTCTGGTTCTTGCCTGTTTTATGGTTGTGTTTATGCATGTATTGATGCCAAGGCAAATAAAAGACCCATTTAACTAGTTAATACCATAAAATTGTGGGACTTTCAGTTGTTAGTTATTCATGACTTGGTCATTTTATTGTGTTTGGTTTGTCAATAAATCATAAATTCTTGTGTTATGTTTATGACAGAAAAGTTCTGGGTCTCCTAGTGTTTAATAGAAAGATGAAATTAGTGAACCAGAAAATAAACCCTACGATTAACTACCCAATATAAACCATACAAATAGATACCAAGCATAAACCATACAAATAGATACCAATAGATATCATTATTTTAAAACGGGATGGCAAATTTATCGCTCAGGATAAAATAATGCCACACCAATTATGGCCATCCCATTGCAAACCAAAAATAAACCACAGCCTGCATGAATTATTCCTTAAACATAACCCTATGACTAAATACCCAACATAAACCCTATGATTAAATACCCAACATAAACCCTATGATTAAATACCCAATATAAACCCTATGATTAAATACCCAACATAAACCCTATGATTAAATACCCAACATAAACCCTATGACTAAATACCCAACATAAACCCTATGATTAAATACCCAACATAAACCCTTTGAGTAAATACCCAATATAAACCCTATGATTGAATACCCAACATAAACCCTATGATTAAATACCCAACATAAACCCAATGACTAAATACCCAACATAAACCCTATGACTAAATACCCAACATAAAACCTATGATTAAATACCCAACATAAACCTTATGAGTAAATACCCAACATAACCCTATGAATAAATACCCAACATAAACCCTATGACTAAATACCCAACATAAACCCTATGACTAAATACCCAACATAAACCCTATGATTAAATACTAAACATAAACCCTATGATTAAATACTAAACATAAACCTTACAATTAAAAACCCAACTTAAATCCAATGATTAAAACCCATCATAAACCCTACAATCAGATACGTAACATAACCCTACGATTAAATTATGTTTAAAGGAAATGTTTTGTCAAGATTAACAGTGTAGTTTTTGAGAAATACAATGAATGACAGTAATTAACCACTGTATCTATAGCCTGCCCCCCACCACCCCCCCCCCCCCCAAACACACTAACACACATTTATTTGTCAAGAAAATAAATATACATAATGGTCTTTTTTCCATTGTCATGAAGAATAACTAGAAATTAATAACGTTTGTTTATTTTACATACATGTACTTAGATAATACTGTCATATGATTGATCAAATTGTTTTTAATGCTACACCATCAATATTTCAGCTATGTTCATGATGAGCTAATCATACATCCCCTCACAAAAATTGAGTTAATCACCAGAGAAACAGAGGGCAGCACTGTGTCAAGCCCTTGGAAACTTACCATATAATAGCCATGATATGGTTTTTGAACATTAAGGTATATTTCATACAAACAGAGGCAATTCTTTAAAATGTTGATGAATTAATAGATCTTACCTAGCAAGTATCTCAATACTGTAATACTCTACAATCAACTCCACATTAGTTTCCTGTTCAAATTGAACTATTTTCTGAAAATGAGCTGTTATATGACAAAAGTAAATTAATTTTGAACTAAACTTCCTTGTTTAATTAACATTTTATTTCCTGCTCCATTTTTATAGCCAAAGATACAATAATATTTCCCTGTTATGCTCCAACATTTTTTCTTCTGATAAAATGTCAATTTTTCCTCAATAAATACTTGACATTAAGTGACACTTTAAGGTACAATCAAATTTGGTTGTACTAATGTTCTTAAAAATGAAAAAGAGCATGTTTGACTTTGAATGTTTTTTTTATATTGCTTGCTCCTTGAACAGTTTAGTGACACTTCAGCAATTTTTCAGCTAGATCATGGTGTCCAGTTTTCATTGGGGGAGCTTACCAGCAGTGATAACAATCACTTTTGACAGAAAACCATCAATCTTTGTCCATCAAAGATGGCATCAAACACACCTTGCCCACAGTAAAGGTGACAAGCATGTGATCAATGTCAGATGACAAAGAAGGCATCAAACACACTCTGCCCACAGCAAAGGTGACAGGGATGTGATCAATGTCAGATGACAAAGAGGGCATCAAACACACCCTGCCCACAGTAAGGGTGACAGGCATGTGATCAATGTCAGATGACAAAGAGGGCATCAAACACACCCTGCCCACAGTAAGGGTGACAGGCATGTGATCAATGTCAGATGACAAAGAGGGCATCAACACACCCTGCCCACAGTAAGGGTGACAGGCATGTGATCAATGTCAGATGACAAAGAGGGCATCAAACACACCCTGCCCACAGTAAGGGTGACAGGCATGTGATCAATGTCAGATGACAAAGAGGGCATCAGACACATCCTGCCCACAGTAAAGGTGACAGGCATGTGATCAATGTCAGATGACAAAGAGGGCATCAAACACATCTTGCCCACAGTAAGGGTGACAGACATATGATCAATGTCAGATGACAAAGAAGGCATCAAACACATCCTGCCCACAGTAAAGGTGACAGGCATGTGATCAATGTCAGATGACAAAGAGGGCATCAAACACACCCTGCCCACAGTAAGGGTGACAGGCATGGGATCAATGTCAGATGACAAAGAGGGCATCAAACACACCCTGCCCACAGTAAGGGTGACAGGCATGGGATCAATGTCAGATGACAAAGAGGGCATCAAACACACCCTGCCCACAGTAAGGGTGACAGGCATGGGATCAATGTCAGATGACAAAGAAGGCATCAAACACATCTTGCCCACAGTAAAGGTGACAGACATGTGATCAATGTCAGATGACAAAGAGGGCATCAAACACACCCTGCCCACAGTAAGGGTGACAGGCATGTGATCAATGTCAGATGACAAAGAGGGCATCAGACACATCCTGCCCACAGTAAAGGTGACAGGCATGTGATCAATGTCAGATGACAAAGAGGGCATCAAACACATCTTGAGGTATATTATTTAGTATATTTCCCATATCATAACCAAGGAAAAAACCAAGCAATACGCATGCGCTAAAATGTTAATCTTTAACTCGAGTACCAAAATATGCATGTTTAACAATGATATAATATACAAATATATGTTGTTTTTAATTTTTTTTTGCATAAATAATTTTCTGTATATTTAGAAACATTAAATTTACATATATTTTTTGTTTATGGACTATTAAAGGTTATTATCTAGGACGTTGACAGAACCTACAATGGCCTCTCAATCAAACGACATGTAAAAGCATATCCTTTGAAGGATATATTTATTAATTAAGTTATACACCTTCTACCTCGCCAGAATGCTCTTTAGTAGGGTGTCTACAGTGTAGTGAAAGCAAGTTATGGTGCCGCTGAGCTTTTCACTTGTCACTGTTTCACTAAAAATATATAATTATAAGCATAGTTGTCAAGAATTGAATGCATCCTTTATTATGTTGCATTGACAGAGGCACATTTTAATGAGTAGTACTTCATTTGAAAAATGTGTGTATGTTCAAGTCTTTTACAGCCCAAGGACATGTCAAAAATGAAGCATTTAATACTTATACATATAATTACCTAATGGAGTAATGAAGTCAGGTATTTTCCTACCTTTTTTCAAATGGGGCCTGGGCCCCTGTTAATTGGGAAAATTACGACGTAAATTCCACAATTGGGAAAAGTCTTTTAAACATCAATGTTTTTAACGAAAATGTTTGTTGTATGTAATTAGTCATGAATGACAAGATGGAATCTATAAGCGTGACCTGAAAACTGACAAATTTAAAAGTTATCAAAATTTACATATGTAGCCAACTGTGCTGACATCATACTCAAAGAGAAA
This sequence comes from Limnoperna fortunei, assembly GCA_944474755.1. Classification (NCBI taxonomy): domain Eukaryota; kingdom Metazoa; phylum Mollusca; class Bivalvia; order Mytilida; family Modiolidae; genus Limnoperna; species Limnoperna fortunei. Next base: position 17,647,576 of record OX104121.1, on the reverse strand, counting down.
AATTTCCATGAATCTTAGTGGAATTAAATAGAAACTGAGTTGCAAACATCAGATTTTACTTTCACTCTTGTTTGTTCTGGGGTCTAAATAAATGACTGGATAAGCACTAAATCAGATATACAAAACTCTAAAAATGTGCATTGCGTTGGCATTTTAGTTTACCCTGATTCGTATGCTAATCGGCATTCAACCGAACCTTCGCTACCGACCCTTGTCATAATGATATTCACTTAACCAAGGTAGATATATACTTAACCAAGGTAGATATACACCGATAAAGGATGGGTCTAGAGGTGCAAGAAAACTCATGATTTTCTATTCACAAAGGCTCTGGTCAATATTTAATTTTGTAAAAACAAAATTTCCTAGTTTTGATACAATACGTCATCGTTGCCCAAATCTCAGGTTTTTTTATATCATACCGGAATCTGCATTTGGTATAAAACAAGCAAGCTCTAATATAAAACTGGTTGCCGTTATGACAACAGTAATTATAAACCAATGTTTATAACAGTAATTATAAACCAATGTTCGCGAAGTAATCAGATTTTGATTTTGTTTGTAATATTTCGGCTTAGCGTGATTGAATTTATTTTTAGAAACCGGATTACAAAACCTCCTGAATTGGGAATTTTACTTTCATAATTAGGAATAAATAAGGGTTTTTGCCGTTGGGAATGGGGCCGAATATCGGCCCCAAAATAAAGGCAGGAAAATCCCTGTGAAGCATCCCTTTGCGGGATCATACAAGTAACCAATGTAGATTATGTTCAATTGCAATGTACGGTTTCAGTGAAGCACATTTGAAATGTAATTATTAAACACATAATCAATAATTGTAACAAAAGCTTAAACATTTGTCTTCAGATTTCAGCTACTTGCATGTTGCTAAATCACCTTTTTTTGGTTTGGTCGCTTAAATGCATCAAAACATTTCCTGTTGAAATTTTCCTGATAACATAACCATGCTTAATGTATATATAATCAATTCATAAATATTTACACTACATGTATACTGCTGAAGGTCCTATACAAATAACCAAGGTGGATAAGTTCTTAACCGAAGTAGTTGTACATATAACCAATTAGTTGTACATATAACCAATATGGATGTACATAGAACCAAGGTACAAATACATGTAACCAAGGTAGATATGCACATTACCAAGGCAAACATACCCATAACTAAGATAGACATACACACAACCAAATAAGAATTGCACATCACCAGGGCAGAGATACACATAACCATGGTTTATATACCCATAATCAAGGTAGATATACACATAACCAAGGTATATATACACATAACCAAGGTAGATATACACTTAACAAATATATACAAAATGTCAGCAAAATCAAAGCACAGACCACAGACCACAGACAGATTCCTATAACCCCATCCCCACCCTCATAGAGGATATATATGGTCGTGGTCTGATATTGCAGAATTTTTCTTCCCTGCCAGTCAAACTAGAACTGTCTGCTTGGCAGGACTACAACCCTCCACAACATGTTGACCCTAAATTTTTGGGACAGTCAACTTTGTTTTAACAGTTCTGATGTGGATTGACTATTAATGCTGAACACCTTTATGGCACCAAAAGATAATTAAAGTTCTGATGACCAGATATAAGTGTAAAATTTTGAAAAACACAACCTTCACCAAATGCACTTCGTTATATTATAATACATAATGAAAATATTTTGCAAATCAAAATTCCAAACACATGCACATCTTCATATCATACCATATCTATATGTAAAGTTTGAAAGAAATCTGTTCAGTAATGTAGGAGGATTTGAGGACACAAGATGTCTACGAAATACACAACTTCAAAGGGCCATAACTTATACAAACAAAAGCAGCAACAAAATGTGCTTTGTACCCATAGCATATTTTATAAAGATGAACAAGTGTACAAAATTTCTGCAAAATCCAATCAAGGGTGTAAAAGGTAGTTGGGTTGGATGGTGAGACAGATAGATCCTATATAACTCCCAAACTTTGTTTTCAGGGTCATAATAAATATTTGCAATACTATGGTTAGCATTTATTCATACCTCATCTGCAAATTTATCTCGCATAGACAAAAAAGTTTTGGTGGTGAGTTTATAGCCCTCACACGCACTCAAAAGTCTGTCAGGAAATTTTCCTCTGCTCTCTATAATGTTGTACAAATCTAAAACAAATATACTGTATTTATATACCTATAAATATTTAGCGTGTTGCTTTACATGTATTTTTATTTGAATCTTAAGGATACATAAATTGAAAATTTAGCTTTGTATATTCTAACTTGCTCCTATTGATACTGTGAAAATCTTGATAAGGTTTAACTAAATATAGATCAATGTATTTTAAATTCATAGAAAAGCCCTTACATTTCTGCAATCCTGTTGTACTGGATGAACCAGAAGGGTCAGTGCGTCCATCAGTAATGGGAGTGTCAATCTGTCCGTCAGTTGGGGAAGAGTCAGTGTGTCCGTCAGTTGAGAAAGAGTCAGTCTGGGAAGTTTCAGTGTGTCCATCAGTCATGGGAGTGTCGGTCATTCCGTCAGTTGGGGAAGAGTCAGGGTGTCCGTCAATTGGTGAAGAGTCAGTGCATCTGTCAGTCTGGGAAGCTTCAGTGTGTCCATCAGTCATGGGAGTGTCGGTCATTCCGTCAGTTGGGGAAGAGTCAGGGTGTCCGTCAATTGGTGAAGAGTCAGTGCATCTGTCAGTCTGGGAAGCTTCAGTGTGTCCATCAGTCATGGGAGTGTCGGTCATTCCGTCAGTTGGGGAAGAGTCAGGGTGTCCGTCAATTGGTGAAGAGTCAGTGCATCTGTCAGTCTGGGAAGCTTCAGTGTGTCCATCAGTCATGGGAGTGTCGGTCTGTCCGTCAGTTGGGGAAGAGTCGGGGTGTCCGTCAGTTGGTGAAGAGTCAGTGTGTCTGTCAGTCTAGGAAGCTTCAGTGTGTCCATCAGTCATGGGAGTGTCGGTCTGTCTGTCAGTTGGGGAAGAGTCTGTGTGTCCAGTAGTCGATGAAGGGTCAGTGTGTCCATCAGTAATGAGAGTGTTGGTCGGTCCGTCAGTAGGGAAAGAGTAAGTGTGTCCATCAGTTTGGGAAGAGTCAGTGTGTCTGTCAGTTGGGGAAGTGTCAGTTTGTCCGTCAATAGGGGGAGCGTTAGTTTGTTCATCAGTATGGGAAGGGTAAGAAGAGTCAGGTGAACTGTCTGTGTCCATGGGTATATCTGTAGTCTCTATGACCATTTCCTCTTCCTGTTGTCTCCACTGTATATATGATTGTAAAACTGAATCCATCTCAGTTCGGTTTAAAATCTTTACAGGCACAGCTATCAATAAAACAACATTTTTTATTATATGTATTATAACACAATTTCATAACGATTCAACATCACGAAGAAACTCCCATATTAGGTTGTTGGGCTTTATGGGCTTTACCTATGTCTAACTATAATGATTTGACCTGGTTCAAAACATATATCTCAATAAATCTTCATAAACAACCTGATAATAATCAAGCTAGATTCACATGAATTACACTTTTTTCATGTAATTATAAGGGTTTACTTAATATTGAATGCATGTTTTCATGTAATCTTCACATAAAATCCATATGAAACTTAAAACTCCTATACCTTGATTCCAGTGATAATAATGGGAAGGGAATCTTTTAACGTGAAATTTATTTGAAAGAAATTTGAATGGTTTACATACTTCACCGACATGAAAAAAATTATCACATACATGAAAGGTACATGCATAATGCATTACAATGTTAAACAAAATTTGCTTTTAATATTAGAGACAGAAACTGGCAAAATGTGTCTTTATATAATATTATACAACACAAGAATTAGTAGAATATTATTGAAATTATGTATTAGGTCATTGCATTGCCTATCTAATAATTTACATTCGCAAATGTATATCTTTAACAGTAAATTTTGTGGTACAAGACATCCGGTTTAAATGTTCTGAAATAGGGAATGATGTTAATGTGTACTGACAATGGAATATTTTAAATAACTGAGCAAATGTGCTGATTTGCCACTCTATTTTTAAGTAATATATACGAAATTCAATATTCAAGTACCCTTACCAGCATTAGTGGTGGGGGGTCTAAAATCCAAACTTTCAGGCCAAAACTCTGGTTTAAAGTCTTCTTTTCCCCAATAACCTGATGCCATACGTTTTTTTTTTACCACTAAAAAAATAATTTACATATGGTTAGATTTATAAAAGTGAACACTTGTCTTTCCTTCAAAGCTAAGATTAAATATTTGAATATACTTACTCTCGAACGATCTTTTATTTAACTTTCTAACTTGTACATATCAAAGAAGTCGAATGCTAACCCATAACTTTTTTAAGTGAAAATATGAACTACATGTATTAAAAAACAACAGACACATCATGAACTTCCTTAGTTCAAAATTAAAAAATATAATTCTCCAGTCACATTGTAAATACTGTACATTACTGGTATAAAGATAGTTGCATTTTGTTAACAGCTTTTCAATTTGATATTCTTTACATCTTGAATTAGATAAACAAAAGTACAATGATTTTTTACTCCATATAAATGAAAAAAAAAGGAGGAATGACAATATAATCATACTGCCTTTGAACGAGGGTGTTAGGGTAGATTATCACATGAAGAAAAAATTATCACCCGAGACGAAGTCGAGGGTGATAATTTTTTTCTTCATGTGATAATCTATCCTATCACCTGAGTTGAAAGGCAGTATGATTTTTATTATACTGAATGCCTGTTATCTAAAGAAGAAACTTGAACTATATAGATACTGTACTGAATTAATTGCTGAAAATGCTTGTTTGTCTGCTTTTTGTTTTTCCAGCTAGTTTTTCATGTGGCTGATCATTTTCCAGGTTGGCAATTTTTGGTTCTTTGTGGGTGATAATTTTTTTATATCACTCGTAAACTTCGGGTGGAGTAATTGATAATTATATGGTTCGGCAATCTCCGGTCGGAGCGGGTGTTAATTTTTTTTATATCACCCGTTGAGAGGAAAGCATGAGGAATTAACACCCTTGCTATAATGGGCGGGGCTATAGTCAGAATCAGTAGAAATTAACAATGGTTACTGTCCAATAAAAAGACAGCATTTTTGCATGAAGTATAATAATATTGAATTCATATCCATGTATTTTATGTGTATAAAATTTACGTTTGATAAATAATGCTAAAAGTTGCTTTTAAGAACTCACTGTACATTTTTACAAGATCACTCAGCTTGGCTCGCTTCCAATGCATTCCTGCATTGAGCACATCATCATCAATGATAGGCATATCTGAAAAAATAAGACATTAACTGGTACTCCTCTATGTTGTGTTTTTCAAAATACAATGAAATACCAATGTGAAACCAGATTTCAAAACTGTTATGTCAGAGATATGATGAAAATTAAAAAAAAACAACCTTGCCTTTTAATGATTTATAATGTGTCCTTGGAGTTGATAATACAATCACAAGAGAAAAGTACATGAACACTTTAATTTAAGAAAACATTTTTAAATACAGGTTATTTACATCAAGCAATATATACTAGTCATATAGGTAAACAAAAAGTTACACCATACCGTCTTTCAATCTGGTAGGTTTGGCAATGGCCAAAGTCACTCCCAATGATGAGTAGCAACAATCTACAAATGTTTTCCGAATGGCCTCATCATAAATGAAAGATGTTAAACGAGGAGGCACTGAAAAAATATATATATAGTTATCAAGTAAAAGATAGATTACAACCCAAGCTTGTATTTGTCTATATTACTGATGATGCCATTCAAATTATTTTTTCCATCAGCTTAGTTTTTTTTAAAACCATTTTGCAAGATAATGTGCTTATTGTGGTTCCCTTGTTTGTGTATTTAAAATCATCATAAATTTAAGATTTTCTAACAAATGAGGGGTTATCAATGTGCACAGCAGCAAAACATGCTTAAATAAATATTCATTAACTAATAGAACATAATACTACTATATAATTATTAATAACATAAACAATATGTTTACTCAACAGATTAGATTTTTTAAACACATAGTGGATATTCATTTTGCAGCAATCAATTACCAAACTCATAAGAAATAGTTGTGTCTCCACAATCATAGACATGTCCAATTAAATTAGTCATTAGCTAAAAAATAGGGAAACAAATGTCTTTTCTATAAGTTAAACATAAATAATTATAATAATAAAGTGACATATCTTACCCACAGCCTGGACCTGGGGGTAAGGGTTATTCTTGGATGCTTTAGGCAAATACAGCACAGCTATATGGGGATCTTTCTTTTGAATCCAGCTCTCTAACTATAAAAATACAGATAACAATAGTTGTAATTAACAAGATTTGCAAAGCCAGCATGAGATGTCATATTTCCCACTTTTAAATTTTAACATAATGTTAAAATTACCATTTTTTCCCTCAATTATTTATTGGAATTGTTTTTGTGTGTTCATCAGTAGTTCCTAAGGTAATTACAAACATCATACACGCCCATAAAGATTAGCGATAAAATGTTTGTATCGGTGCAGTGTTATGATTATTGATAATAATTTTGATAATAATTGAAACAACATTTGTCATTGCTTATTGCCATATTTAATCATATTTTTGTCTTGACATTGATATACAAGTGGTGTATAGTGCTTATTTAAATTTCAAAAACCAGAAAGAAAAAAATGGGTTAAATTCTGTCTTTTTAGGGCAAACTATTAAAGAGTATTACAATTAGTATCTATAAATAACTACTGTATTCTTTATATCAATTTTAAGATTATGTTTCATATTGTATGACTGTAACTTAATAATGTATGTTTGCAATTGTGTAAAACTGTGGATATGTGTATGAATCTGAATAAAACTATCTATCTATCTATAATTTCACCCAAAAATTTTTTTCATTACATGAAAACTAAAAAATAATGGTTCATTTTTACCAGAAAAATCACTTTGATTCTGTATCTATCTTCAGACTTCAGTTGGATTTGGGGAAGTGTGGAGTTTATCTAGGATGTGTCATCATATTGTCATATGATAACCCATAACTGTTACAAATTACTTATAAAATGCATGTATATGAAAGAAAAACTTAGCTTAGCTTTATATTTATTACCCTTTGTTTCAAAGATATCCATTCTTTGTCAGCAGACATGATGCAATAATCAAAAGTGTGGTAACTATAAATAAAATAAAATTAAAAAAATATTCATAACAGTTCTATAAGGTGTATAATATAAATATGTATACTACAATCATGAAATTATGTTGCTATTTCATGGTGTATCTCAAATTTGTTATTGGTAACTATACACAGGTTACATGTATATCAAAAGTGGTTATGAATATGTCTACTTTTCTTATGTGTATGTCAAATTTTGTGTATATCTGTCTTTGTTATATATATATATCTACCTTGGTGATGTGTATATCTACCTAGATTATGTTATGTCTGCTTGGTTATGGATATATCTACCTTGGTTAAGTGTATATCTACCTTGGTTATGTATATATCTACCTTGGTTAAGTGTATACCTACCTTGGTTATGTACATGTCTACCGAGTTTAAGTGTACATCTAGATTGGTTATGTATATATCTACCTTGGTTATGTACATGTCTACCTTGTTTAAGTGTATATCTACCTTGGTTTTATATATCTACCTTGGTTATGTATATATCTACCTTGGTTAAGTGTATATCTACCTTGGTTATGTATATGTCTACCTTGGTTAAGTGTTTATCTTCCTTGGTTAAGTGAATATCTACCTTGGTTAAGTGAATATCTACCTTGGTTAAGTGAATATCTACCTTGGTTATGTATATATCTACCTTGGTTAAGTGAATATCTACCTTGGTTAAGTGTATATCTACCTTGGTTATGTATATATCTACCTTGGTTAAGTGTATATCTACCTTGGTTTTATATATATATCTACCTTGGTCAAGTGAATATCTACCTTGGTTATATATATATATCTACCTTGGTTATGTATATATCTACCTTGGTTTAGTGTATATCTACCTTGGTTATGTATATATCTACCTTGGTTATGTATATATCTACCTTGGTTAAGTGTATATCTACCTTGGTTATGTATATGTCTACCTTGGTTAAGTGTTTATCTTCCTTGGTTAAGTGTATATCTACCTTGGTTAAGTGTTTATCTTTCTTGGTTAAGTGTATATCTACCTTGGTTAAGTGAATATCTACCTTGGTTAAGTGTATATCTACCTTGGTTATGTATATATCTACCTTGGTTAAGTGTATATCTACCTTGGTTTTATATATATATCTACCTTGGTTTTATATATATATCTACCTTGGTTATATATATATCTACCTTGGTTATGTATATATCTACCTTGGTTTAGTGTATATCTACCTTGGTTATGTATATATCTACCTTGGTTATGTATATATCTACCTTGGTTAAGTATATATCTACCTTGGTTAAGTGTATATCTACCTTGGTTATATATATATCTACCTTGGTTAAGTGTATATCTACCTTGGTTATGTATATATCTACCTTGGTTAAGTGTATATCTACCTTGGTTATGTACATGTCTACCTTGGTTATATATATACCTTGGTTAAGTACATGTCTACCTTGTTTAAGTGTATATTTACCTGGGTTATGTACATGTCTACCTTGGTTATGTATATATCTACCTTGGTTAAGTGATCTATATTGGTAATTGGTATATCTACCTTGGTGATGTGTATATCTACCTAGATTATGTTATGTCTAGCTTGATTATGGATATATCTACCTTGGTCAAGTGTATATCTACCTTGGTTATATATATATCTACCTTGGTTAAGTGTATATCTACCTTGGTTATGTATATATCTACCTTGGTTATGTATATATATACACCTTGGTTATGTATATATCTACCTTGGTTTAGTGTATATCTACCTTGGTTAAGTGTATATCTACCTTGGTTATATATATATCTATCTTGGTTAAGTGTATATCTACCTTGGTTAAGTGTATATCTACCTTTGTTATATATATATCTACCTTGGTTTAGTGTATATCTACCTTGGTTATATATATATCTACCTTGGTTAAGTGTATATCTACCTTGGTTATATATATATCTATCTTGGTTAAGTGTATATCTACCTTGGTTAAGTGTATATCTACCTTTGTTATATATATATCTACCTTGGTTTAGTGTATATCTACCTTGGTTATATATATATCTACCTTGGTTAAGTGTATATCTACCTTTGTTATATATATATCTACCTTGGTTAAGTGTATATCTACCTTGGTTAAGTGTATATCTACCTTGGTTAAGTGTATATCTACCTTGGTTATATATATATCTACCTTGGTTATGTATATATCTACCTTGGTTAAGTGTATATCTACCTTGGTTATGTATAAATCTACCTTGGTTATGTATATATCTACCATGGTTAAGTGTATATCTACCTTGGATATGTATATATCTACCTTGGTTATGTACATGTCTACCTTGGTTATGTATATATCTACCTTGGTTAAGTGTATACCTACCTTGGTTATGTACATGTCTACCTTGTTTAAGTGTATATTTACCTGGGTTATGTAGCTGTCCACTTTGGTTATGTATATATCTACCTTGGTGATGTGTATATCTACCTAGATTATGTTATGTAGCTTGGTTAAGTGTATACCTACCTTGGTTATGTACATGTCTACCTTGTTTAAGTGTATATTTACCTGGGTAATGTAGCTGTCTACTTTGGTTATGTATATATCTACCTTGGTGATGTGTATATCTACCTAGATTATGTTATGTCTAGCTTGATTATGGATATATCTACCTTGGTAAAGTGTATATCTACCTTGGTTATATATATATATCTACCTTGGTTAAGTGTATATCTACCTTGGTTATGGATATATCTACCTTGGTCAAGTGTATATCTACCTAGGTTATATATATATCTACCTAGGTCAAGTGTATATCTACCTTCGTTATATATATATCTACCTTGGTTATGTATATATCTACCTTGGTGATGTGTATATCTACCTTGGTTAAGTGTATATCTACCTTGGTTATATATATATCTACCTTGGTTATGTATATATATCTACCTTGGTTATGTATATATCTACCTTGGTGATGTGTATATCTACCTTGGTTAAGTGTATATCTACCTTGGTTATATATATATATCTACCTTGGTTATGTATATATCTACCTTGGTTAAGTGTATATCTACCTTGGTTATGTATATATCTACCTTGGTTATATATATATATCTACCTTGGTGATGTGTATATCTACCTTAGTTAAGTGTATATCTACCTTGGTTATATATATATCTACCTTGGTTAAGTGTATATCTACCTTGGTTATATATATATCTACCTTGGTTAAGTGTATATCTACCTTGGTTATATATATATCTACCTTGGTTAAGTGTATATCTACCTTGGTTATATATATATCTACCTTGGTTAAGTGTATATCTACCTTGGTTATGTATATATCTACCTTGGTTAAGTGTATATCTACCTTGGTTATGTATATATCTACCTTGGTTATATATATATATCTACCTTGGTTATGTATATATCTACCTTGGTTAAGTGTATATCTACCTTGGTTATATGTATATCTACCTTGGTTATGTATATATCTACCTTGGTTAAGTGTATATCTACCTTGGTTATGTATATGTCTACCTTGTTCAAGTGTATATTTACCTGGGTTATGTAGCTGTCTACTTTGGTTATGAAGATATCTTCTTTGGTTAAGTGTACGTCTATATTGGTAATTGGTATATTTACTTTGGTGATGTGTATATGAACCTTGTTTATGTATGTCTACCTTGGCAAAGTGTATATTTACCTTGGTTATGTATATATCTACCTTGGTTATGTATATGGCTACCTTCAAGTTATGTATATGTCTACCTTTATGTGTATCCACCTAAGTTATGGGTATACCCACCTTGGTTATGCATATATCTGCCTTGGTTATGTATATGGCTACCTTGGTTATGTGTATCCACCTTGGTTATGGGTTTATCTAACATGGATATGTGTATTTCTACCTTGGTTATATACCTTGGTTTTGTGTATATATACATATACCTTTGTAATGTAGAAAATATTAAATCAAACATAAATACGTACAGTTCGACATCTGAAATAAAGTTTATTGTATTGTATTGTACGCCTTCTGTTGGTATGAACTTTAATCAAAGAAGTAGATAAATAACATGATTTCATACCAACAGTGGGATTGAAGATCATTCAAATATAGGGTTAGCAAGCTTGTTCCATGTTTGCGGGAGGTGACAAATATTCCAAATTGGAAACCTGTAATCTTTAGTCCAGGGCTTTAACTAATTGCCATGCTCTTTTAGTATATTTTTTGCAATGAAGCTACAATTGCCATCAATAATATGCTCGTAATTACCAATAAAAATGTAGCTGTTACTCAGGGTAGAGAAAATAGTATAAATCAAACATACCTGGAACCACACACAAAATATTTTGCATTTAACATTATTACATTTTGTAGTTATTGCCCGATTGGTGTTTTGCTTATATGTGATAGGCATGCTGCCATTGGCCTCATTTCACATCACTACAATGTTCCATTAACATAATATTGCATGCTCTAACCTCTCATAATTGTATAATAATGTACTCGCGGAATGTAAATAATGTAACAATAAATATATTACATATTTAAAAATCGTCCCCAAAACCCACAAAATACTGGATAGGAAATGGTTTATATAAAAAAAATATCTTATTATGTTGCAATGTCTTACCACAAAATAAATAATACTGTAAATATCTTCGAAGTGGTCACTCGAAATGTCGGTCTATATATTGACCTTTGTGAGTCTGAGGCCTTATCTCCATTTCTTTTTATAAATGGCAAAAGTTGTTAATGTTGTACAAGATTTTAATAATATTTTTAGAAATAAATATAATTATTTATTTATTTAATATTGTTAATTTAAAGGTTTTTGACATTAGAGATTATTCTGACACCCATGCGTATTGCTTGGTTATTTTCTTGGTTATGATATGGGAAATGTACTAAATAATATACCTCACAGTAAAGGTGACAGACATGTGATCAATGTCAGATGACAAAGAGGGCATCAAACACACCCTGCCCACAGTAAGGGTGACAGGCATGGGATCAATGTCAGATGACAAAGAGGGCATCAACACATCCTGACCACAGTAAGGGTGACAGGCATGTGATCAATGTCAGATGACAAAGAGGGCATCAAACACACCCTGCCCACAGTAAGGGTGACAGACATATGATCAATGTCAGATGACAAAGAGGGCATCAACACATCCTGACCACAGTAAGGGTGACAGGCATATGATCAATGTCAGATCACAGAGTGCATCAGACACATCTTGCCCACAGTAAGGGTGACAGACATATGATCAATGTCAGATGACAAAGAGGGCATCAAACACATCCTGCCCACAGTAAGGGTGACAGGCATGGGATCAATGTCAGATGACAAAGAGGGCATCAACACATCCTGCCCACAGTAAGGGGTGACAGGCATGGGATCAATGTCAGATGACAAAGAGGGCATCAACACATCCTGCCCACAGTAAGGGTGACAGGCATGGGATCAATGTCAGATGACAAAGAGGGCATCAACACATCCTGCCCACAGTAAGGGTGACAGGCATGTGATCAATGTCAGATCACAAAGAAGGCATCAGACACATCTTGCCTACAGTAAGGGTGACAGGCATGTGATCAAGGATTTGTTACTAATGTTTTATGATAGCACTATAATTATTTATATAAGACATGGCATATTTTTATATTATTTATAGAGTTCAAGCAGAAAAACCTTATACACAACACTGGATTATGTTTTATGTCAATCTTTACTTGAAAAAACATGTAATGAAGTATGTGAAAATATTTTGTGCCAAAAAATGTGGTGTAAATCATCAGAATGGCATCATAAACTAAAACTAGAGGCTCCAAGGAGTGTGAAATGGAACACAAATGACTTCTTATAATTTTTGAAGTACAGTTTCAGTCTAGTTGTTATAGCTTTGAGGCAACTTGACAAAAACTTAAAATTTCTTCAACTGAGATTGTGGGTTTGATTCTCACTGCAGGCAGGGTGTACTTGACTCCAATCTTAATTGACAAAGATTGCCCCCCCCCCCCCAAATAAAAACTGGATGCCATTATATTTAATGATTTGCCTAATTGTCCTTTAGGTTAATTTGGTAATTTACAGTTTTACTTTAGCTGTTATAGACTTTAATTTATAACACAAAAACTGATATTTTGTCAAAATTGGTCATTAAAGTTAATAACTCTAATAAAGAGTCTTTTTTTCCAATTAACAGTGTTATTTAAAAAAGTTATTTTTAACTCATAAGGAAAAAGCCTAATCTTTGTAACAAATACTTATTAAATGGCCAACATTCAATTAAGGACTCAACTTTCAATTTTCAACTTATAATTTTTTGGCCTTGCTTACTGATCATTCTGCAGTTTTACTCTTATTGTCAGTTTGTAAGTTAAAAGGCAAAAAATTGAATATTTCATCAACAATTGTCATTTAAAGGGTGATAACTACTGTATGAAGTCATCTGACAATTTTGGACCAACTGAGTGATATGTATGTCGTGTGTGGTAATCAATTTACAGTTTCACTTCAGCAGTTCAAACTAAAAGCTGTTTTGTTAGGATTGAAGAAAAAACAGTCTGGAATCTCTAAAGGTGTGTTTACCCATCACCTTTGATATTTTACACAAAATTTGTAACAAAAGAGTTAATTGATTGATTGATTAATGGTGTTTAACGCCCGAGCAGCATTATTTCAGCTATATTTAGGCGATGAACATGAAATGGATGATAAAATGAACATGAAATGATGATGAATGAAAATGGGATGGGACACAAGGAAAAATAGGGGTAATGGATTTTAGATTGCCACTGGCAAATGGGAGGATGGATAGGGTAGGGCAATTCAGCCTCCTGTAGCGGGATCGAAATCCCTACTCATAGCGAATACTACAGCAGCGTTCTTTAACGTGCAAGGAACGTGGCATTTTTCCCAACACGGTGCACTAATATGGTTTGCGGTCAGGTTTTCCGTATTATGGCCTGACAACCCCAGCTTGCCAGGGGTACCCCATTCAAACACCTGGGGCACACATCCCAGTCGGTCTTTAGGCAAACCGACCTGACACGCCGGTCAGGGTACTGGGCGCTATTTAGTCGCCTTTTACGACAAGCTAGCGCGACTGCGGTCTATTCTTTTGGCCACCCGGATCCTGCACGGGGCTAAAGCAGCTTGTATTGTACCATTTTGGGTTTTTTAAGACGTGGAGAGAATAAATTTTTCTGTTGCTATAGAAATGAAAAACAGATCCTTTCAGATATGGTGTAACGATTCCTTAATTTATTAATCATTAAGATATTTGTCCAGTTAAATCTGTCCACAAATATCTACAGTTCAGGAGTTGTATGAACCTAAATACTGAAGCTTTTCTTGTTACTCATGAAGGTACTAGTATGCCTTTATCATGCTAATAATTCATTGCACATTTAAAGTTACTTTTAGATAAACTTGGTCTATGTATAATGGGCATTCCTTTTGATGTGGAGCAGCTACTTCAGCTCATAAAGCTACACTGGTCCTCTGATGTGGAGCAGCTTCTTCAGCTCACAATCTACACCGGTCCTCTGATGTGGAGCAGCTTCTTCAGCTCATAAAGCTACACTGTTCCTCTGATGTGGAGCAGCTAATTCAGCTCACAAAGCTACACTGGTCCTCTGATGTGGAGCAGCTACTTCAGCTCACAATCTACACTGGTCCTCTGATGTAGAGCAGCTACTTCAGTTCATAAAGCTACACTGGTCCTCTGATGTGGAGCAGCTACTTCAGCTCACAATCTACACTGGTCCTCTGATGTGGAGCAGCTACTTCAGCTCATAAAGCTACACTTGTACTTTGATGTGGAGCAGCTACTTCAGCTCACAATCTACACTGGTCCTCTGATGTGGAGCAGCTACTTCAGCTCATAAAGCTACACTGGTCCTCTGATGTGGAGCAGCTACTTCAGCTCACAATCTACACTGGTCCTCTGATTCTTATACTAGATATATTCACACTTCTCCGGAAATAATCAGAAAAGCTCATTACAACTTACAGCCAATTAATGTTGTTTTATTTTATTACATATTTTTTTTGGTTATAAGTTAATAAATATTTTTTGAATTATGATCTTGTTTCATTTCAAGCACCAACTACATGTAGTATTAGTGTCATTCTATTAGAAAACTGAAGTTCCCCTATATGGGTAGGAGTTATAAAAGTTCAAACTTTTAAATTACACACCAAAAACTGAAATTTACTAAAAAACATTTGGATAAAATTAAGATTCAACATTTCCAAAAAAACTCTTGGACGACTTCACAATTCCAGGAACAAATCCTCATAAGATCGGACCTCTGTTTTACAAAAAAGGACAGAATTATTATTTTTGTAAGAAATTGATCAGTAATATGTGGTTGTTTCAATACTGCAGCCATGAAAGTTTTGTATTGATAGTAACAGTAAAAGGTATCAATCCAACTGAAATATTTTAATTTCTTTTAAAAGCTTTATAGCTGAGTGACGTTGTCCATTTGGTATAACCTAACTGGGCGTTTCCTTTTGTGACTGATTGATGAAGTTGACGATATACAAGTATTCTTCTACAATCAATAAGTAACAAGGAAATTGTATAAAATATTTGATTATTTGTTAAACATGTTCCTGTTATTACTTTCTGATATTAAATTTAAAATATATGGACAGTTTTCAATTGTTGGTTAGATATATAGTCGACTTAGATCAGTTTATGCTCTACATAAACCGCTTCACTGTTTATTAGCATAAACTGACCCAAAGTTTTCTATATCCAATATCTAACCAACAATTGAAAACAATTCTTATTTAGGAATTTCTAGGATTTTAGACCATTTGTATTATAAATTTTGAAGGATTTAGCACCTTTCTTTCAACTGATATAATGCTGTTGAATTTCATGAAGTCAGTTTTAATTCTAAATTTTTGTTGTAGCTGTTCTGGAGAAAGTTATGATCTATTTTTTTTACCAGGTCATTTATAAACAAAATGCCTTGATAAACCATTCTTTGTATAGGATGCTTTCTCCACCAAATATTATAAACTTATTCAACCAAATCGGTTGAAATCGGTTGCAAGTATTCTGAATTATTATACGGAAACAAAATTTGGACCAATGAACAGACTGACAGCTGGACATGGGAATTCTTATTCGTCCAAAGTAGTTGAGTGGTGGGGAGTTTATACTTTAATGTAGTTACTGGATCATGAAGGGAGGTCAAGGTCAGGTGATAGGTGACAGACTGAAAGAGTACTCATCATAAGGCACCACTGGGCCAAACTTGATTGACATTTGCTTAAGCTTACATAGATATAATGCAAAATGTCCCCTGTCGTTAGCTGAAACCCATATACATGTCTCACCTCCAGGGACTTTCATAGCATGCCAGACAACAGGAGCTTATGTTTGATTAGTCTATCCTTTGACATTATCCAACAAGTTATTGTGAGCAAATGCTCCATGATGATTCCCCACTCTATAACTTCAGAGGTCTGAAAATAATAAACTCCACAATATGGCATGATCCCACAAAGCTATTGAAAAATTTTACATATTGCATTTTGCTGAGAAAATTGACAAAATATAGTTACAGAAGCTGATACAAACTTCTAGGAACTAACACACGAACCACAAACACTATAAAACCTATCCTTTGTGGGGAAACAGGAGTATATTTATAGCTACACTTTAATTGGTTGATTGTAAAGTCAGTTTTTATTTTTCTTTAGGTTTAAGTTTGTTAATTCTTTCTTTACATGGCAACTTTGTCTACTTTGACAAAATAATGTCAGCTGTTAATATGAATGTAGGCGCAGCCTAAATGCGAGCATCGCACATTGTTCATGTCGTTACTTCAGAGCCCCCTAACAGTGCCTCTACATTCCATTTATGACGTGACGTCTTTTCTAATGTGTTGGTGACGTCACAAAACTCAATTTCAAATACAGCGTTTCAGATGTGAAAAAAATTTGTCTGGCATTTTTGTAGTAATTTAAAAAATAAACACTTTAATTTTATCGATGTCAAAATTATTTTTGTCTACTTTTATATTATATATTTTTTCGTTCGTCTACAATATTTTCTTCGGATAGCTCAGCTACCATCTGAAATGGATTTGTTCATATGGATCACGTGACTTTTTTACACACACGCATGTAACCGTATAGCTCGCATCTGCGATGCTCGCTATTATGTATAATGTACCGAGGAAAAGGAAGTACTTTATAACAAGTCAGTCAACTACTATTGATCATCCTCTGTCAACGATGAGGTTGGGCCTTACTGCTATCAAAGTGTGCTCCAACTTTAATCAATAAGGATTTGCCAGTCAAAGATCAGGGTGTTACTAACTCAATATCATGACAAAGCTGAAAAGTTGGTGAAACACAACACAAGCTGACAATATATAAAGTTAAATTACAGTTTGACAAAGCTATACCTGAATCTTGATATCATGGTGTTATTCTATAATAGTTAATCTAAAGAAATCTGTCCAAGTGTTTATAACTTTATGTTACCCAAGTCTACATGAGATCCATAACTCATGTGTAAGTCGTGTTAAATAACAATTATCCATAACAGTTCATGTACAAATTGGTTTTATTTCAAATTTATATTGAAATTAGTTTTATATAATTGATTGTATAACACAGACATATATATATAAGTACTGCGGTTTGGTCAGTGATTCAAATTAACTATTTCTAAATGTTTATTAAAGTAAAAATTTCTGTTGTGATTATCAAAATGGTAAAAAAGTTGATGTGACAATGTAATTTTATAAATAGGTAAATGTCAAAACTGTCTTCCTAAATTTCAGATATTGACTATCTTCTGAAGACAGGTGTAAATCAGCTGACCAGAACAACTTGACACAAATTACATGGAACACTAATACTAATAAATAAACTTTGCACAAATAATAAAAAATACTTTACACATGAATGGAATAATAACATTTATAATTATCCTGTCAAACAAATATACATTTATTATTATTATTGCTGAAGATTTCTAGTAGAAATATGAGATTCTAGATAACAAATGCCGAGTTAAATGGTGGTTGTCAGTGAGATCAAGTTAGTTACTTAATTTAAAGCTTGTTGACTGTCAGGAATTTTAACTTGAAACCTCTGCTACATATAATAACTCAAAATACCTTTTTACGAGAATGACAAGGCAGCAGTTCTTTATTTAGATCTAATTACTTTAAAGTAATGGAAGACAAGATAATACAAATAAAACATGTTAACCGTCTGTCCGACCCAGTATTGCCAAAAACTTTGTTATACAGTACAGATCATACCGTTTGGTTGTTATCTTCCCCTTGATTGTAACATGAGATAGAATAACAATAATTGTACAAGAACGATTGTTCAATAAACTTTGTGGAATTTTGTAAACAAATGGACACATAATACTGGTGATACTAAAAAAATGTGCATTATCAAATTAACTATATATCTTTGTTTATTAGCATGATTGATGGTCTACTGGTTCCCAGACAGGTTACAACCCACAATGAGCAATGCATAACAGGACTAACACTAAAACACTACTCAACTGTCTGCATCATTTCAACTGTATGCATATCTTGTAATTATTAATGCTAAATCTGGTGAGTTCCTAACACTATTTTAACAATATTTCATATAAAAAAATTGAACAAAATGTAAAGAAAGCAAGCAAATTGAATGGTTACACTAAATACAGTTTTTAAGATAAAAGCTGGCAAGCATTTCACCGACTAGAATGAATGCAACCTGGAAGGTATATATATACATAATGGATCTGTAGAAACCCAATGTTACAATTATAAGCTACTTTGATGAAGATTGCACATGTCCTTGTCCAAGAAAAAATTAAAACTCAGGGATTTTTTTTTTTAAATAAAAAATAAAATTTAGCATTTTTTTCTTTACTTTAGCGTAGTAACGGTATACGGATACATGTATAACTATAGTATCATCATAAATGCATTTTACAAATAAAAAAAGACTATAGCAGCAAAATACATCATAAAAAATAAAATGGCTCTTTACATAAACAAATTTCTTGACAAAATACAATTTTGATCTTTAAGAGGGAATGAATTTTGAATTCATAAACTGTTTCAACAAGATGCAAAAATGTTAGCAAGCAAAAAACACCAGTTCCAAAACATTGTTAGTTTTAAACAGTTGCCTTGGTAGCACCATGTTGTTATCTCCTATCTGTCAGCATGACTGCAATGGCTTCCTCTCTGAAAGTATAAAATAACAGAATCATGTAACATTTAGACAATACAGACAATGCATAAAACTCAAAGAAAATCCTACATCAGTCGCCTAGCAACAAACTTCTAAGTTCTAACAGGAAACTGTGTCTCTGCATACCACTGATGTCCACTTGGCAATAAGTTGGTAAACCACTCAACAATGAATTAATTGGCACAGCTACAGAAATGATATCATTATGTTGTAGCTGTGTACCATGTTTCATCTTCATTAAAGAAAAGCTTAAATGTAAATGGTAAATCCGAGGTGGGACAAACAGTCTAAAAAGCTATATATATCCCCCAACTTTCATTGGCAGCCATTTTGATTATTCAGTTAGCACACAATTAACACAAGCTTTGTTAACATCCAATGAATATTTGGTTCCAATATGCCAAGTGTTTTGAGGATGAAATTTTAAATGTGAAAAGTTCCAAATGATGAAACACCATGAGCTAAACAGAAATTCTTGAGTAAAAAAAGATTGAAGCATGCTGTTTCTTACAAGTTTGCCTATTAACAATTTCTTCACTGTAAAAAACATTTTTCTAATTTTTTCAAAAATGTTTCCCACATTGACAAAACATGTCATATGCAAAGTAGAAAACTAAGGTTTTTGAACAGACCGGCATGTTTGTTTATGAACAGCAGATTTATGACAACAAATTACTGATTGTATAAACCTTAGCAGAGACACTATACTAAATATTACCATGTCCATCCGACGGGTTTTTGCTTGACAAAATGGAAAACTGCTACCGCGTTTGGTCGAGTTTATGTTCCTTTTGTAGATCTCATATTACACTTTTTGAAAGAATCAATTATTTTCCACAGTTAATCTGCCTTTTGAAATGCGGCCGTTTTTTCATGTTGACAGATCGATTTTCCATACTAAATTTTGACCTTGTTTTGAACAGAAGAGTACGTTAGGAAAATTCCATTGTTGTCTATTCGAAATCCTTCGGGTAATGTCATCTGCAGTTAAGGCGGGAAAAGTCTCGCGGTTTGTCCGAATACCATTGAACGTCACGAAAGCAGACGAACGTTTGTAAACAACATTAGACCCCTTTAGAAACAAAAATGGCTGACTTCCTATGGAAATTCGATTTATCAAAATGAAAATTCAGCCGCATTTCAAAACGCCGATTAACTGTAGAAAATAATTGATTCTTTCAAAAAGTGTAATATGAGATCTACAAAAGAAACATAAACTCGACCAAACGCGGTAGCAGTTTTCCATTTTGTCAAGCAAAAACCAGTCGGAAGGACACGGTAATATTTAGTATAGTAGACTTGTATAAACATTGGCAGAGACACTAGTAGACTTGTATAAACATTGGCTGAGACACTAGTAGACTTGTATAAACATTGGCAGGGACACTAGTAGACTTGTATAAACCTTAGCAAGACACTAGTAGACTTGTATAAACATTGGCAGAGACACTAGTAGACTTGTATAAACCTTGGCTGAGACACTAGTAGACTTGTATAAACCTTAGCAGAGACACTAGTAGACTTGTATAAACCTTAGCAGAGACACTAGTAGACTTGTATAAACCTTAGCAGAGACACTAGTAGACTTGTATAAACATTGGCAGAGACACTAGTAGACTTGTATAAACATTGGCAGAGATACTAGTAGACTTGTATAAACATTGGCAGAGACACTAGTAGACTTGTATAAACATTGGCAGAGACACTAGTAGACTTGTATAAACCTTAGCAGAGACACTAGTAGACTTGTATAAACATTGGCAGAGACACTAGTAGACTTGTATAAACCTTAGCAGAGACACTAGTAGACTTGTATAAACATTGGCAGAGACACTAGTAGACTTGTATAAACATTGGCAGAGACACTAGTAGACTTGTATAAACATTGGCAGAGACACTAGTAGACTTGTATAAACCTTAGCAGAGACACTAGTAGACTTGTATAAACCTTAGCAGAGACACTAGTAGACTTGTATAAACATTGGCAGAGACACTAGTAGACTTGTATAAACATTGGCAGAGACACTAGAAGACTTGTATAAACATTGGCAGAGACACTAGAAGACTTGTATAAACCTTAGCAGAGACACTAGTAGACTTGTATAAACCTTAGCAGAGACACTAGTAGACTTGTATAAACATTGGCAGAGACACTAGTAGACTTGTATAAACATTGGCAGAGACACTAGAAGACTTGTATAAACCTTAGCAGAGACACTAGTAGACTTGTATAAACCTTAGCAGAGACACTAGTAGACTTGTATAAACATTGGCAGAGACACTAGTAGACTTGTATAAACCTTAGCAGAGACACTAGTAGACTTGTATAAACCTTAGCAGATAAACTAGTAGACTTGTATAAACCTTAGCAGAGACACTAGTAGACTTGTATAAACATTGGCAGAGACACTAGAAGACTTGTATAAACATTGGCAGAGACACTAGTAGACTTGTATAAACCTTAGCAGAGACACTAGTAGACTTGTATAAACCTTAGCAGAGACACTAGTAGACTTGTATAAACATTGGCAGAGATACTAGTAGACTTGCATAAACGTTGATCTAACACTGATGCTAATTTGGCATTTTTAAAGAAAAAATTTACTAAATTACTACATTTTTCATTTAAGACAGAATTAATTTTAAAATACGTACAACTATCTAGACATTTTCTGACTTAATTCCTCCATTTTGTTTGCCTGGAGTTCCTCCTGCCATTCTTTTTTGAGCCTCCATCTCAGCTTGCATGCGTGCTAACATTTCTTGCATTTTCCTTAGCTACAAAGAAACAAAATATAAACACTTAAAATGTTGGATTATTTCCGTTCACATGTCACATATGTTCTGTCTGTTTACAGTAAGTTATGTACCATTAAAGTTGATGTTTGCACACTAATTCACAAAAATACTGAACCATCACATAGCACATTAAATATAGTCCAACAAAAGTTATTGCATTGTGCTTAGCTAGGAAGCACAGAAAGCAAGTCGTCAGTTGGTAATACAGTACTATTTAATAGTTTGTTTGTTGAAATGTGGTTTAATTCCACTTCAACAATTTTTTTGCTGTATCTTGGCCTCTAGATCAATTGGGGGAAGAAGCCAGAATACCAACTGAAAACTTCACAAAACTTATGCAAGACAACTAGAAAAACTTGCCAAATGAGTTTTAAGTCTAGCACACCTTGGCGGAGGTAGACTTATGACATCAGTGTTGACATAGTATCCTTAATGTTAGTTACATACAAACCTCTGCATCTTTTTCTGCCAACTGTTTTTCCTTTTCATCATTAATCATGCTGTCAGGACGACGGTTTTTACTGAAAATATCATATAAGGTTAGACATGACCTCCAGTGTTTTTTACCACATTATTTTTAAATACCTTGCTAACTGTTCTAAGTGTAAATTACACAAAATAATTACGAATTTAAAAATACTACCCCTGAATTAGTCTAAATAGACTGTAACATAAAACAAAGTTTATCCACAAGAATTTATTTAAATAAAAAAAAAAGATTATATAGGAATTATTTCCACATTTTTATGTACATGACTAAAAAAAATTTATGTTTCTGTGCAAATGTATTTCAGAAAACTGGGAAATGAATTAAAGATGATAAGTCACTGTTTAATATACTGTAAATTTCAGCAAATGAACCATCACAGTTGTAGAAGCACTCTATGGAAAACCCTCATTGTTGTAAAAGTCCCTCATTTACCCCCTAGCCCATGTTTAATACAACAAAATTTAGTTTTATAATGATGACAAGGCCATACCAATACAAGGTTAATCAAAACAAAATATGAAAATAGTTATGTAGCAAAACTATGATGGGAGAATCATCATTCATGTATTATTAATTTCCATATTGTAATGAATGATTTAGCATGTATCTTTTGTAAGTTCCAAAAAAAATGTTAATACAGAGAAAACTGAGATTATTCAAAAACACTAACACACTTCTATATGCATGTACCAAGGAAAGTAGATTTAGACATCATAATACACAAGGTCAAAGAGAAATACCAAATGCTAATGCAAACAGCTGATCAAAATATGTTTTGTTTATTTCATACATAAAATTTATCTGACATATTTAAACTAATTAGTACAAAGAGAGACAACTCTAACTATTTACTATGTAAACTAATTTTGATCAACTGAATAAAAAATTCAGACTATTATCACAATTCACTAAAGGAACTAAATCAGAATCTTACCAGGTGTAATGGTACCATACAGGAAATGAAACAGAAAATAAACAAACATCACATCTATATCATGTGTATCTGTAATCTATACTATTTTTATTATACAGAACAACAATTAGTTACAACTTGCTGTGACTTTTGAGTAAGACAGATAAACTAGAGGCTCCCAGGAGCCTGTAATCGCTCACCTGGAATCCAAATGACTTAAACTATATTAAAATTTTTGAAATTAACAGTTTCAGTCTAGTTGTTATAGCTTTTAAGTTACTGTGCAAAAACTAAACATTTCTTCAAAAAATTTGTTAAATACAATAACTCCTATAAGGTGCCATCCACAATTTCTGAAAATTAAATGGTTTTTAGGCATTGTCCTTTAGGGTACTTTAGAAATTTACAGTTTTACTCTACTAATAGGTGTGTTATAGACTAATTTATAATTAAAAAACTGTTCATATGTCCAAATTCATAATGAAAGGGCAATAACTCCTATAAAGAGTCATCTTGCAATTTTTGGACTAAGCAATCATTTGTAGGGCTTCTATTGCTGATCATTTGTGCATTTTACAGTTTTAATCTAGCTACTATAGTTTTCAAGTTACAGGACAAAAATGGAAAATTTCTTAACAAAATTGTCATTTAAGGGCAATAACCCCTATAAGGAGTCATCTGACAATTTCAGACCAAATAAATGAATTGTAGGGCTTTTTTGCTGATCATTTTTGCAATTTATTATTTCACTCTAGCTGCTATGGTTTTTAAGTTACAGGACAAAAACGGAAAATTTCATAAAAATTGCAATTTAAGGGCAATAACTTCTATAAGGAGTCATCTGACAATTTCAGACCAATCAAGTGAATTGTAGGGTCTTTATTGCTGATCATTTGTGCAATTTACAGTTTCAATCTAGCTGCTATAGTTTTCAAGTTACAGGACAAAAACGGAAAATTTCATAAAAAATTACCATTTAAGGGCAATAACTCCTATAAGGAGTCATCTGACAATTTCAGACAAATACAGTGAATTGTAGGGCTTGTATTGTTAATCATTTTTGCTATTTACAGTTTTACTCTAGCTGTTATAGTTTTAAAGTTACAGGACAAAAACAGAAAATTTCATAAAAAATTACCATTTAAGGGCAATAACTCATATAAGGAGTCATCTGACAATTTCAGACCAATCAAGTGAATTGAAGGGTCTTTATTGCTGATCATTTGTGCAATTTACAGTTTCAATCTAGCTGCTATAGTTTTCAAGTTACAGGACAAAAACGGAAAATTTCATAAAAAATTGCCATTTAAGGGCAATAACTCCTATAAGGAGTCATCTGACAATTTCAGACTAATACAGTGAATTGTAGGGCTTGTATTGTTGATCATTTTTGCTATTTACAGTTTTACTCTAGCTGTTATAGTTTTAAAGTTACAAGACAAAAACGGAAAATTTCATAAAAAATTACCATTTAAGGGCAATAACTCATATAAGGAGTCATCTGACAATTTCAGACCAATCAAGTGAATTGTAGGGTCTTTATTGCTGATCATTTGTGCAATTTACAGTTTCAATCTAGCTGCTATAGTTTTCAAGTTACAGGACAAAAACGGAAAATTTCATAAAAAATTGCCATTTAAGGGCAATAACTCCTATAAGGAGTCATCTGACAATTTCAGACTAATACAGTGAATTGTAGGGCTTGTATTGTTGATCATTTTTGCTATTTACAGTTTTACTCTAGCTGTTATAGTTTTAAAGTTACAGGACAAAAACGGAAAATTTCATAAAAAATTACCATTTAAGGGCAATAACTCATATAAAGAGTCATCTGACAATTTCAGACCAATCAAGTGAATTGTAGGGCTTTTATTGCTGATCATTTTTGCCATTTACACTTTCACTCTACCTCGTATATTTTTCAGGTTATATTGTAAATACCAAAAATTTTGTCAAAAATCGTCAAAAAAGGGCAATAACTCCTACAATAAGCCAATACACAACTTCGCACTAATAGCAACTATTGTAGACCTTAATGTGCTGATCAATTTGAAGTAACAGTTTTCTCTATAGCTATTATAGTTTTTTAGATAATGATCAAAAACCTGTGTTGACCCCCCATGTTCTATTTTTAGTAACAGTGGCCATATTTGTCTGTTGATCAACACCCTGGGTACAAACTTGAAACTAGGAACCCTAAGGATGATTGTGGCCAAGTTTGAAAAAAATTGGCCCAGTGGTTTCAGAGGAGAAGATTTTTGAAAAAGTTTACGACGGACGACGGACGACAGACGACGGACGACGGACGCCAAGTGATAGCAATAGCTCACATGGACCTTCGGTCCAGGTGAGCTAAAAACATCATGCTTGGTTCATAGAGAAATGAAAGTTAATTAAAAGTGACAATGTTATTTTGTTTATAAAACTACCCTGTATCTAATTGAAATACTTGATACAATTCCATGCAGTTTTGTTTTTCAGTCTGAATCCCTTTGGGAGATTAAGTTCATGAAAATCAAATATTATGCATGCATCTGTTTAAAATTTCTGCTAAGGCAGTCCTCTTCCTATACATGTAAAAGTAAGTGACATGCTCGAACAAATGTATGAATATGCATAATATGTAAACGAGACCTACTCCTGTTCATAGGCTTCCTCACGTTGTCTTCTGTAAATGGTTAATGATAAATAAAAGGATGTATATGAGGATATACTGTTAATACATTGTAAAGAATGATATGATATTTCTACAGATATTTATAAGACATATTGTAAGATATGGGTAAATTTGGTTTCACTGACAATAAGACATAATTTAACATTTAATTTTCTATGACTGAGTCTAGCCTGCAGAAAATGATAAAGGTGCGGTAAAACCTTTTTTGTGCCTAGAGAACTTACTTCTATTTTTTGTAACTATATATGATCTAAAACAAATACACTTGTTCATAAACCTTTTTTGTCTGAAAATGTCCTGAGTCGCTAGACTGTACATAACAATTTAGTTGCTAATGTCAGTAAGAGGTTCCACAAGACCCAAAACTTATCGCCAACAAATTCATACAGGCAACTATTTAATGTGAGTACCCACACACCATAGTGTCATCAACTTCATTGTAAATTTCTATTATGATATTTTTATCCTGTCTACAAGTCAATACCAACCTGACTTTCTTCATGGAGGCCCCACCACCCCCACTACCACCATTAGCCAATTTGTCAGCTCGGAAGTTCTCATAATGGACTTCTTGTGTGACTTCCTGTAAGTCTTGCATATGGGTTCTACAACAGATTACAACTCAATTGATCAACAGTTTAATAAATAATGTGGATGAAAGTGGAAATTGGGCAATATCCTGAATCTTCAGTAGGGGCCTCTCAAAATTAGGAAACAAAATATATACTGATTTTACCAATATGGGCATAAAGAGCCAACTCATGGTAAAATCAGTATATATTTTTGCCACTAATGAATAATTCAATGTAATAGGACATATCAGCAACGTAACGTAGGAGTTACAGGACTTGTCAACCACTTAAAATGGATGGAATTACATTTGGTAAGAATAATACTAAAAGTAAAATAGTAAAGTACTTGTACAATGTTAATCTTCACTTATATTTATAGTGTAATAAAGTTGTTGACAACTACATGTACACTGACTGTACAAGTCAACTTTATTACAGTTCACATTTGGATAGAAATGAAGTTGTTGATGTGACACATTATTTGACATAAATCATGCAAGCATTTGAAAAGAATTCATACATCAGCATGGTCCTGAGTTTGATGAAGTCACAATGTTCTGGATTTTCTACCTCCACCACACCCCATGGATACATACGACCTCTGACCTTACGACCTTTGACTTCTATTACTGTATTTGCACCGATCACTGCAAATGGAACAGCTTCCTGAAAAAATATTGTTAAAACATAAATAAGATTCACTATCATTGACAATTTGTTACATTGTTTGCTGTAATCTTTACCAGTATTAAACAATGAGACATAAATGGTGTAATATACAGTTTGTTTACATTTCTCTCACATCATATTTTGCTGCTTTGAGTTTTATGCCACATTCAGCAATTTTTCAACTAAATCATGGTGTCCAGTATTTGTTAGGAGAGAAAACCCTGGACACTCGTCTGGAAACACTGCCAATCCTGAAAACCCTGGACCCTTGTCTGGAAACACTGGCAATCTGGAAAACTCGGACCCTCATCTGGAAACACTGGCAATCATTGTCAATTAAGGTTTGAGCTGAGCACAACCTTACTGAAATCAGATCTGAACCTCCAACCTCAGTATTGACAACCAATAATCAATACTCCGACAGCAAGGTCCCCTAAAAGAAAGTTAAGCAAGTCCAATATTTACCTTGAGCTGACGGCACTGTTCTCTATAATCCTCATCCTCATCAGAGTCGCAGTCCGGTAGTGGGTATATACTAATACCATACTCATCTATTTGGTCTAAGATCTGTAAGCAACAACAAGTAGTTTATATTGTTTGATTTGAACATCAACAAATTCTTGGCAAAGTTTCATAAAACATCTTGAATTTGTGGATATTGTCAACTCAAATATTGGCCATAATTGCTGCAAAATTCAAATTTCAGTAAATCTGAATTTTATAAATTATTTGAAACTGTAACCTAATTAGACATCATGTTTCATTCCAACAATCTGTTAGTTCTGAGGGTGAAGCATCATGTGCCCATTTCATCATAAACAAGCGTGGACAGTATTGCTTTAGTTCTGTACCAGCAAATAAAATACTGTGGTTTCATTTATTTTTGTGGGTATCAATTTTCGTGGTAAGAGGAAAAAAGACATTTTGTGGGTTTCTTAAATTCATGGTTCACTGAATAAAAAAAATTAAAAAAATGAAAAATGAGGGAATTGCTTACAAATTTTCGGTATTCATACAGTGTTAGTCGGTGCATTTTTTAATGATCATTTTCAAGATATAATCGCTCTCAGGACATGACAATGGTTATGCTGATCACAAGAAATTTACGGTTATAAAAAGGCACAAGAAGAAGTGCGTTCATTACTGACGGGATTCTGCCATTAAACGTTTTTTTATAAATTTTATTTCTATTTAGTGTCATAAACACACTAAAGTTGTTCATAATGCAAAATTGTCATATCTATTGAAAACATATCAATATAACGATGCATCTTGAACATTAGTCATCATTATCCATGTAAATAATTGTCCCACAGCAGTTTCTAATGGTTTTTCCCCACCCACCAAAAACAACAAAAATTGGTACCCCCACAAATAAAAATGAAACCACAGTAGTCCACGTCTAAGTGCCATAATTTCCCCCCAAAAATCACTGGACCAGAATGACATTTATACTTGATCTATAACTCATGTGGTGGACTAAAATAAGTCCAGAAACCAATGTGTGTGACGGACAGATTGACAGACAGACTGCAAACCTGTAGTCACCTTTGGCCAAGCCAGATGGGGACTAATAAAAGTATGATTCAAGACAACAAAGGAAAATAAGACAATCATAATGAATTCACAATAGAAGACTTTATACCACCAGTTATAACTTGTGTTGACAACTTGAGATATATGATATATTTACTCACTCAGGGTACATACACGACCCTAATATACTTGAATATTTGTGCATAAATAGTAGATTTCATCAAGAAATGACCAATTTGAGATCACTTCACACACACTCATCTCTACTTGTTGTGACATCCAATCAGACTGCCTGACACTTTAACATAATTAAAATAAGCCACAAAATCTTTTACTCATGATAGAAATTTGTTTCTTTTTGCTCATTATGTTGTGCTCCGCTCAAGAGCAGACATGTAATTTCTATTACTCGTTCAATTTCAAACTGGCTTTCCAAATATTTATGTAAGAACTATTAAAATTTTGGCTTAAAAATATTCTAGTTTTTTTTTTCTACAATTATATCCTTTCAATTTTAACAAATGTGGAGTTCATGTTTCTTGAAGTTTAATTTAGTCATCTTCTCAATAACATAATAAACATGAAAAAATGTATTCAACTGCAGAGTGCCCTGTTCCTGAATGACACAGCAACAACTTAAAAGAATGCCTGCTACTGGAAGTTTAACTGTACACTAATTACCCTTCTTTTAAGTCTCTGAACTTCCTGCTTGGTTAGAGTATCAGCTTTAGCTATAACTGGAACTATATTTACTTTATGATGAACAGCCTTCATGAATGCTATATCTAATGGACGTAAGCTGCAATCAGAAATACTAAGATTGTTTAATCTGGCAGAACAATAATTGACTGAAACAGAGATATACTCAAATCTGGCAGGACTTATATTGACTGAAACAGAGATATACTCAAATCTGGCAGGACAAATATTGACTGAAACATGGATATACTCAAATCTGGCAGGACAAATACTGACTGAAACAGAGATATACTCAAATCTGGCAGGACAAATATTGACTGAAACAGGGATATACTCAAATCTGGCGGGACTTATATTGACTGAAACATGGATATACTCAAATCTGGCAGGACAAATACTGACTGAAACACTGATATACTCAAATCTGGCAGGACAAATACTGACTGAAACAGAGATATACTCAAATCTGGCAGGACAAATATTGACTGAAACAGAGATATACTCAAATCTGGCAGGACAAATATTGACTGAAACAGGGATATACTCAAATCTGGCAGGACAAATACTGACTGAAACAGAGATATACTCAAATCTGGCAGGACAAATATTGACTGAAACAGGGATATACTCAAATCTGGCGGGACTTATATTGACTGAAACATGGATATACTCAAATCTGGCAGGACAAATACTGACTGAAACACTGATATACTCAAATCTGGCAGGACAAATATTGACTGAAACATGGATATACTCAAAGCTGGCAGGACAAAAGACCGAATCACTGATCTACTCAAATCTGGCAGGACAAATATTGACTGAAACACTGATATACTCAAATCTGGCAGGACAAATACTGACTGAAACAGGGATATACTCAAATCTGGCAGGACAAATATTGACTGAAACACTGATATACTCAAATCTGGCAGGACAAATACTGACTGAAACACTGATATACTCAAATCTGGCAGGACAAATATTGACTGAAACATGGATATACTCAAATCTGGCAGGACAAATATTGACCGAAACAGGGATATACTCAAATCTGGCAGGACACATATTGACTGAAACATGGATATACTCAAATCTGGCAGGACAAATATTGACTGAAACACTGATATACATGTACTCAAATCTGGCAGGACAAATATTGACTGAAACACTGATATACTCAAATCTGGCAGGACAAATATTGACTGAAACACTAATACAGTAAAACCTGTATAAACCGGCTACCTATGGGCCAAACAATATGGCCGGTTTGGCATATTTTGGTTTTATTGTTATATGCTCTTCATATTCATATAGTTTGGCATTTTCAATCTTTTGGGTAGAGTGTCTATGATGAGTCTTGAATAGACAAATAGGGCATCAGGCATAGCACAATTTATTGCCTGTAACTTTGTTGTATGTTTGATTTCTTTATAATAAAATTCCTCAGTACAATATAGATAATAATGATCAGTTAAAATAATTTGTATGAAGTCTAAAACATAACAGAACAGAAAACAGGGGGCCAGTACAATAAATATATATAAAACTAAAGTAAAATCAGTGAGTAAACTTTACAGCCAATTTCACCTTTATACAGTTTTATATATATGTATTGTACTGGTCCCTTGATTTCTGTTCAATTATTCTATTTAAGTTTACATATAATAAACAAATAATTTGCATGAATGGTTGAACGAAACGAGATTCACTGAATTTTGGAAATTAATATTTTTTGTTAATAAAAGTATATTACGTCAGATGTGGACCAAGGCTGACTGTGTACAAAACAACTTACCCATGACCTGAAGGGTTTATAAAATAAAAACAGCAATGGACTCGGTTATCTATGATGTGTCTACGATTAAGTCCACTCTCATCTTGTAGATATCTTTCAAACTGATCATCAACATACTGAATGATTGGCTTGAAACTGTAAAACAATATAGAAATAAAAATATAGTAATTAAGGAGAAATTGAAAGGTCAAAGGTAAGTAACCCATCTGTAATTCCTGGTAAATATATTGTCTGCCCTGCATTGTACTCTTATAAAAATGTGTCCACTCTACTTTCTATGATGAAATCAGAATTTTTTAGAGACAAACTACAGGCATAGCAACAAAATTGGGTAAAATATAATGAAATTTATCCGAGGCTCAGTCACTATTTCTGAATTGATAAAGGCCAGGATTGTCTGTGCCCTCAGTTTTTTTGCTTGCATTTTTTTCATTGTATATTGTATTAAGAAAATTCAATAGAAAAATAATTCCATAACCTGTTCATATTTCATACTATGCCTCTGTTGTTTCTTTTAGTATAGGTAAGTTTATTTATTTGTTTATATTTCTTGGGGGGAAAGGGGGTGGTAGTACTGTTAAAACACAGAAACTAACTTTTACTGCTAAAATATGAAAATTGTACAACTTAAATCAGAGTAGAATCAAAATCGCTCTGAATTATAAAAAAGGATTTTCTTAGGTTTGATTAGTCAATACTACAACAGATTTTGGTAATAAGTAATCTTCCTGTACAACAGTATTCATTACAGGATATTTGTATTAAAGACTAAAACTTGTTTCCTCCCTTTACTACAAGTTTAATAAATGGGTTACCTCCCCTACGAGTATGTTGTTGTAAAGTATACAAACAATTTTACCTTCGTGAACAAAGTTTGAAGGGGTGCATATTAATTTAAAACTACAGCTAACAGACAGTTTTCGCCATGTACAGTAAATAGATACTATCAAATCTGTTTACAATGTATTTATTTACCAGTCTACTGAGTTGAGTGAGTCTCCAAATCCAGGAGTATCTACAACAGTCAGCCTTAACTTGACTCCTCTCTCTTCTATCTCTACTGTGGAGGCATCTATCTTTACTGTCTGTTTAATTTTTTCTACAAAATTGAAATCTTTGATAAGACAGTTTTCAAATTTTCTGAAGGTAACAAGCTTATTTGAACATTTTCAGTAAATTTTCGTGCAAATCATTTTGTCCAGTTGACCAATTACTACAAGCATGTTTTATGCCTCAGAGCCATGTCATTGTTCTATTACATGTTAACGTTGTCATAATATTGTAACAGATTTTCCCATATATACTCAGATGTACAATTGTACTGATAGGAAATGTGGAACTCTACAATGCAATGAGTAACATAAAGTTCAATTACAAAAAGATTCCCTGTTGACTAATTCTGATGCAAATTTTTGCTGATTTGCTCTACATGACTTTTATAACATAAAAAAAAAATTAACAGTACATTGTATATAACTTGAAATCTGTAACTGCTAAAAATCAA
Organism: Limnoperna fortunei; assembly: GCA_944474755.1. Taxonomy (NCBI): domain Eukaryota; kingdom Metazoa; phylum Mollusca; class Bivalvia; order Mytilida; family Modiolidae; genus Limnoperna; species Limnoperna fortunei. The sequence goes on along the minus strand of OX104121.1, from coordinate 17,614,480 downwards.
ACCTCAATTTAGATCACAAAAATAGGACACATGCTGTTGTGGGAAATCTAACACTTCTTACTTTTTTGTTTTTATCAGTTATCATTAAAAAAAATTGTAGAAACTCTCCACGATCCCATACACACAGAGAGAAAGAAATCAATTCTATAACTTCTAACCAGTGACCATTACAAGAATGTTCCATGATGAATTCATTAGTAAAATATAACTTGAATGATTTATGTGTTGTTTGCAAACGTAGTAGAGGACGAGGCTCATTTTCTGCTGCATTGTAAGACAAATGAGTCTTTGCGAAACACTTTACTCAAAGAATTTTTTGAAGATGCTGATAAATACGAACAACATAGTGAAATTAAAAAATTAAAAATACTTCTAAATCCAAAAAGCTATAAACAAGTTAATGTTATAAGTTCCTATATAAAACAATCATTAGTATTGAGGATGGGGGACTCTTAATTAAATACCTGCAAAGCTAATACATACATTGTTCATGTAAAATACTATGTTTTATATGTTAATTGTGTATTTCTACGGTTATATCGGTTATATCGTTTAATTATATAGTTTTGTCACAAACTCTGTTTAGATGTTTATATGACAATAAAATTTGTATTTGTATATATAGTATTAACTGAAAAACCAACTTCAAATTGAAATTGAATCCCACCTTCTTAAGTCCATGAATCTGGGTTATTTTGAAGCTTTACTGTGCACTTTACTTTATTTATAAATATGTAACAGATTTCATAGAACAGGTTAGATAAAACAGCTGTAGGCACTTAATGAACCTATTTGTTGTAATTAACCATCAATCAAAAATGATCTGTTATCCAGGTGGTCAATGGCATATAAATAAACATCTTGATCACCTGTTTTTATGAGGGAAGTTCCTAAGTTTGCAGTTCATCATCATATTTGTATTATATACAGGAACATGTATAATACAAATTGTTTTCAGAACAGTTTTTTAAACAGCTATAATCCTTTTTAATAAAAATAGTTTAAATTCACAAACCTGTTGTTAGCATATTGCCATAGCAACCTTTATTCTTATTTTGAAAAGATCAACACTTATCAATACAGAAATATAAAGTTTGGATTTTATCCAAAAAATGTAATATTACTGCCAAAAAGACATTAATTGTATAGCAAATTCTAATCTCCCTAACCTTGTTTTCAATTTGTTTAGGGGGAGTCAGTCCATGTAGTTTAATGCAATACTGGTATACTGTCTTGGGCTTTGTAAAATGGATCAAGCAAGGAAATTTGACCAAACATCAAGAGCAAACACAGAGAATATGAAACAACCAAAAACAAAAAAGTGACCCGAACAGAGTGAGGTAAGATCAGTCTGTCCAGGACTATAAATAAAGGAAAATTTGTCGATGCTTTATGATGCATTGACAACCTTACCTGCTGCAGAATGTATCAGTCTTTCTGGGTATAGGTCTGTTGATGAGAACCTTACCTGCTGCAGAATGTATCAGTCTTTCTGGGTATAGGTCTGTTAATGAGAACCTTACCTGCTGCAGAATGTATCAGTCTTTCTGGGTATAGGTCTGTTAATGAGGACCTTACCTGCTGCAGAATGTATCAGTCTATTTGGGTATAAATCTGTTAATGAGGACCTTACCTGTTGCAGAATGTATCAGTCTTTCTGGGTATAGGTCTGTTAATGAGAACCTTACCTGCTGCAGAATGTATCAGTCTTTCTGGGTATAAGTCTGTTAATGAGGACCTTACCTGCTGCAGAATGTATCAGTCTTTCTGGGTATAAATCTGTTAATGAGGACCTTACCTGCTACAGAATGTATCAGTCTTTCTGGGTATAGGTCTGTTAATGAGGACCTTACCTGCTGCAGAATGTATCAGTCTATTTGGGTATAAATCTGTTAATGAGGACCTTACTTGCTGCAGAATGTATCAGTCTTTCTGGGTATAGGTCTGTTAATGAGGACCTTACCTGCTGCAGAACGTATCAGTCTTTCTGGGTATAAGTCTGTTAATGAGAACCTTACCTGCTGCAGAATGTATCAGTCTTTCTGGGTATAAGTCTGTTAATGAGAACCTTACCTGCTGCAGAACGTATCAGTCTTTCTGGGTATAGGTCTGTTGATGAGAACCTTACCTGCTACAGAATGTATCAGTCTTTCTGGGTATAGGTCTGTTAATGAGGACCTTACCTGCTGCAGAATGTATCAGTCTTTCTGGGTATAAGTCTGTTAATGAGGACCTTACCTGCTGCAGAATGTATCAGTCTTTCTGGGTATAGGTCTGTTAATGAGAACCTTACCTGCTGCAGAATGTATCAGTCTTTCTGGGTATAAGTCTGTTAATGAGGACCTTACCTGCTACAGCATGTATCAGTCTTTCTGGGTATAAGTCTGTTGATGAGAACCTTACCTGCTGCAGAATGTATCAGTCTTTCTGGGTATAGGTCTGTTGATGAGAACCTTACCTGCTGCAGAATGTATCAGTCTTTCTGGGTATAGGTCTGTTAATGAGGACCTTACCTGCTGCAGAATGTATCAGTCTTTCTGGGTATAGGTCTGTTAATGAGAACCTTACCTGCTGCAGAATATATCAGTCTTTCTGGGCATAAGTCTGTTAATGAGGACCTTACCTGCTACAGAATGTATCAGTCTTTCTGGGTATAGGTCTGTTAATGAGAACCTTACCTGCTACAGAATGTATCAGTCTTTCTGGGTATAGGTCTGTTAATGAGAACCTTACCTGCTACAGAATGTATCAGTCTTTCTGGGTATAAGTCTGTTAATGAGAACCTTACCTGCTGCAGAACGTATCAGTCTTTCTGGGTATAAGTCTGTTAATGAGGACCTTACCTGTTGCAGAATGTATCAGTCTTTCTGGGTATAAGTCTGTTAATGAGGACCTTACCTGCTGCAGAATGTATCAGTCTTTCTGGGTATAGGTCTGTTAATGAGAACCTTACCTGCTGCAGAATGTATCAGTCTTTCTGGGTATAAGTCTGTTGATGAGGACCTTACCTGCTGCAGAATGTATCAGTCTTTCTGGGTATAGGTCTGTTAATGAGAACCTTACCTGCTGCAGAATGTATCAGTCTTTCTGGGTATAAGTCTGTTAATGAGGACCTTACCTGCTGCAGAATGTATCAGTCTTTCTGGGTATAGGTCTGTTAATGAGGACCTTACCTGCTGCAGAATGTATCAGTCTTTCTGGGTATAAGTCTGTTAATGAGGACCTTACCTGCTGCAGAATGTATCAGTCTTTCTGGGTATAGGTCTGTTAATGAGAACCTTACCTGCTGCAGAATGTATCAGTCTTTCTGGGTATAAGTCTGTTAATGAGGACCTTACCTGCTGCAGAACGTATCAGTCTTTCTGGGTATAAGTCTGTTAATGAGGACCTTACCTGCTGCAGAATGTATCAGTCTTTCTGGGTATAAGTCTGTTAATGAGGACCTTACCTGCTGCAGAATGTATCAGTCTATCTGGGTATAAGTCTGTTAATGAGGACCTTACCTGCTACAGAATGTATCAGTCTATCTGGGTATAAGTCTGTTAATGAGGACCTTACCTGCTGCAGAATGTATCAGTCTATCTGGGTATAAGTCTGTTAATGAGGACCTTACCTGCTACAGAATGTATCAGTCTATCTGGGTATAAGTCTGTTAATGAGGACCTTACCTGCTGCAGAATGTATCAGTCTTTCTGGGTATAAGTCTGTTAATGAGGACCTTACCTGCTACAGAATGTATCAGTCTATCTGGGTATAAGTCTGTTAATGAGGACCTTACCTGCTGCAGAATGTATCAGTCTTTCTGGGTATAAGTCTGTTAATGAGGACCTTACCTGTTGCAGAATGTATCAGTCTTTCTGGGTATAAGTCAGTTAATGAGGACCTTACCTGTTGCAGAATGTATCAGTCTTTCTGGGTATAGGTCTGTTAATGAGGACCTTACCTGCTGCAGAATGTATCAGTCTTTCTGGGTATAAGTCTGTTAATGAGGACCTTACCTGTTGCAGAATGTATCAGTCTTTCTGGGTATAAGTCTGTTAATGAGGACCTTACCTGCTGCAGAACGTATCAGTCTTTCTGGGTATAAGTCTGTTAATGAGGACCTTACCTGTTGCAGAATGTATCAGTCTTTCTGGGTATAAGTCTGTTAATGAGGACCTTACCTGCTGCAGAATGTATCAGTCTTTCTGGGTATAAGTCAGTTAATGAGGACCTTACCTGTTGCAGAATGTATCAGTCTTTCTGGGTATAAGTCTGTTAATGAGGACCTTACCTGCTGCAGAACGTATCA